>VVHJ01043922.1:8695-24785 GCA_015107715.1 Tylochromis polylepis | reverse complement strand
AAATACTTTTTTTTTTCCCCAAAAAAAAAAATTTTTTTTTTTTTTTTTTTTTTTTTGTTTTTTTTTTTTTTTTTAAATTTTTTTTTTTTTTATTTTTTTTTTTTTTTTCTTTTTTTTTTTGAGGGAGGGTGGGGGGTGGTTTGGATATGTGTTGCTGCAATAGCTTGGAGTTTGTGAATATCTAAGTTGCTGAGACTGAATGACTCATTTGGATCTTCAGTACACGTCTTCAGGCATAGCAGCAGTCAAAATTCAAGTTGTGGCGATTATTCTTGACTTTTCCCTTCCTAACATTGGCGGAGACCTCTTCATCTTTCCTCAACAGCGATTGGTTGTAGCCTGCGATCTAAGTCCGTGGCCCGAATTGCTTAACGGTCTGAAGTGAAGAGGTGACATGTCGTGGTTAAATTATGAGCTGTGCCTGGCTGCTTATTTTGCCTCCCATTTATCCCCAGAACCATAGCTCATTTATGTCATGCTGCAGTTTGTGCTGTATTTTACACTGTTAATACCATAATGCGTATTATTTTCAACAAAAAAAAACGACTTAAAATTGTATTAGAAATAAACACTTCTGCACATCAAAACTTCACATTATGGTGTAACACTGGGTCTCATGATCTAGAAACTTAATAATAATTAAAAAAAAAAAAAAAGTCTTATTACAGGAAGAGGATGTTATGGCCTGGTGGGTGTGGAAAAGAAGCTATTATTACATTTACTACATTTAAAAGCATATTTGAACATTGAGGCTGTTAAACAGTGGGATGTGATGATCAAAGTTGCACTTGTAACTGGTTTAACATTAAAAGAATTGTTTTTCACCTCTCTGCACTGATGTGTTTGTACAATTTAAAGTAATCTTTTAAACTTGTATGTTGTAAAACATTGGCCACAGCTACTGTGACCTGTTGGCCTTGGATTCTGGATTTGGAAGCCATGACATTGGTGTTTTAGCAGCTGCTGTTAAAACGCCAAAAACCGAAACACAAGCTACTTTGAAGGTCTGTACCACACAGAAAATCATATTGTTAGTCAGGTAATTCAATTAAAATGCTCCAGAATTCACTAACACAGTGAAGAGGTCCGGTTTAATAACTCTGAGTAGAGGAGGTGAGGCCTTGTAGGCTGTGGCTCTGTATTGGGAAATATGACAAGCGGATGACTTATTTAAACACACACATTGTAAAGCTGTTATGAGTGATGAAACTATCCATAGGAGCCAAAAGCCATTGTTGAGCCAGGCTGTAAATTTGGGAATTTTTAACATGGAAATCTGTCGAAGCCAGCTTCAGCTGTTTGATTTGGCAAATTGCAACCCACATACTCAACTCTGCTGCTCAACCCACAAATGCATTTTCCTTACATTTGTGGCACCATTTAAGGGGAAATAAACAGGCTTTCCAGTGGTATAAGATTTATTGCCAACAAGCACTGTTGCAACAAAGAAATAATACCAAACTCACATGTCCTTACTTTATGTGCCAAGTTCATTTTTTTGTGTTACACATAATGTACCACTGGGTTTTTTTGGTTTTTTTTGTGGGTTTTTTTTTTAGGACCAACTTCTTGCTTAATCTGGCGTCGTCCAGCACTGGGCAGTTTCTAGCGGTGTATATTAAACTGGCTTTCTAAATAATAAGGAACATTATACAGCCAGAATGTAATTTGGCAGGATAAGTGCTGTTTACTCTGAGCGATAGCAGGACCCAAAACTGGGCATTGCTTCATCTAAAAATCTAAGCCACTAAACTGTGAAGTGCAGGCTCTTATTTATTCTATGTTTTAATTACTGCTATAATTATGGATATCAATCTTTTGGTTTTCGGTTATATAATGTTTTGGCTCTTTTCTATTTACGATCTACTTCACTGGGAAGCAACAAAATTAGAATGAAACAACCAAAATAGTAACGATAACAGGAGGAGGAGTTGGGACAATCTATTGCCTGTTCTTATCATACGAGGCTGATGTTAAGCTCGTACATGAGTTTGCGTCAGTGGAGCATAAATAACCTTTTAGGAAAATCTTTTTGTTGACTTAAAAATAGATTTGACCATTCTTGTTCATGGTCACCTTTAACTTTCTGAGACATGTTTCTTTAACACAGTAATCAAAGGAACAAAACAATATATGACCGTAATTAAGAACGCTGGGTCTACTTTCAAGAGGTAAATAAATAAATAAAGACAAAAAAGTGAGAACTGTAAACATTTCAACTTTGCTGGAGCACTGACATCGGAAACATCTCTGTACAAACTAATACAAACACTAATATGTGCAAAAATGTGTGACAAATATTTAAGGGACAGACACCAGTGATCACACTTATCACACATTAATGAATTAGCTCATTAGTCTGTAAAATGTTGCAAATGTTTGAAAATTTCCCACAAAGATATTTTTCATATTGCAGTCCAAAGCCAAATGTGTATAATATTTAGTTTATATGTTTAAATTGTGTTCATATTGTAAATGCAAATTAACCATTTAAAAAAAATACTCTAGTAAAATAATCATTGCTTTTAATTGATTCTTTGATTAATGAACTTTCTAATAAGTATGAAAATGGCTGCTTAACAGTCTGTGTCTCTCTTTGAATGTTGTTTGTCTTTTTCCAGTTTACATAATGTGCCACATGGTCACGGGCATTTTAAAAAATGTATCTTATTTTGTCTTTATCCCGTCATTGTATTGCTCACTGTCTGATTTACTTTTTTTTTTATTGTCTATGTACCATTTTTTACACTTCTGTTTATAATGATGAAGAAAAGCTTCAGGGTGCTCATACCCTCACTGTCCTTCAAAGTCTCACTGAGTCTGCCAAAATTCCGACATTCCCTGAAAGCAGCAAACATTAGCTCGCTAGCCAGCGGGCTAGATTAGCATAGTGCTAACAACAAAATGGGCTTGCTTGAAAGGACCGGTGAACCCCGTTTGGCTTACATGCTCTGAAAGCATCTTGTTTAGCTATCGCCGGTAAAGAAAAAGAAAAAAATGGATATCACTGAATGTGTTTTATCGGCGGGCAGGGCCGTGCTGGACATGGTGGAGCGGGAGTGGCAGCCTCTGTCTGAGGGCGAGCTGGAGCACAGGCTGGACCAGGCGGTGGAGGAGATCCTGGAGTCACAGCTCCTGGCAAAACTAGAGAAGCAGCCCCATCCTCCTCCTACCACTACTATTTACGTACAGTTACTACAGAATCAGGTGGGGCCCCAAGTTTTACACACAGCAACAACATCCAGTCCCTCCGAGCAGGAGGAAGAGAAAGAGGAGGAGGAGGCTGCAGAGTCAAAGGAGCGGGGTGATACTGTGGATAATCCAGCGATCAAGGTAGTTTTATGTGGCTTTAATTTTCCTCTGAGAACTCCTCTAAGGAAGCTTTTACAGTTTTAAATTACTATTAAAACGACAGTGACAATTTCTGGCCAGTTGTTTGAATTTTCATACTTAAACTTAACAGGATATTCCAAAATCCATTAAAAAGAATTTGAACCTGAATATGAGATAAACTAATAGGAACTTCTAAAGTGTACCAATCATGTATTACAATCCCTTTAATCAATTATAAGATCTTCAATTCATACGTTTGTCATTACTCCTTAATCCAATGACTTTTTGCTGGATTCATTTGTTTTATCTCACCAATAAAAAGTGGAAAGTGCTTCTTTTTTTGAGATGTGGCTGACCAGTTTCTGGTTTTCCCAGTAGAAAACCAGAAACTCTGCATGAGCTGGAAAGAGAAGAAAGTGGATATATACCTATTAAATATTGCTGTATTTTGTGTGTGTGTGTCTGTATTTCACCAGTACATTTCAGACCTACTTCAAAGCTCCAAATCCAGGACACGAATGGCTGGACGGGCTCGCTTATCAATGTCCCACACTGTCCTCCTGTCTCTCACACTGCTGTCCGAGCGAGTCAGCTACCGCACTGTGTCCCGCCGCTTCCAGCTGGAGAAGGGAAACATCCACAGGATCTTCTTCTCTTTCTGCCAGCGCATAAACATGCTGGAGGAGAGGCACATCAAATGGCCAGCTGGTGTGTTAATTTCTTGGGTCATTAATGATATGTGTGCAAATGATGATGATGGTGATAATTTTCTCTCTGTTCTCCAGGGAAAGAGGCTGTAGAGGCACTTTTCCCATTCTCCAGTCTACTTGGAAAAAAGGAACTGGAAGGAGGACAAGGTGTTCCTCAGGTTCTGGGAGTGTTGGGACACACCCGGATCCCTATCCGCCTGCCTATAGGGAAACATGATGTGGAGAGCACTGTACCCGAAGTGAAGAGAATGAAGATGGAGGCCCCTCCTGACTCTTGGTTAAACCTTGAGCTTGTGTGTGACATTAGAGGCCGGTTCTTGCACTGCAGAATCAGTAAAGGATCTCACGTGGACAGAGGTCGCGCTCTAAGAGACAAACTTAAACAGCAGCCTGAGCTCATGCCTTCCAGCTCCTGCCTTGTGGCCAAAGCTGGCTATCCACTCACTGATCAGATTTTAACCCCGTACACAGGAAGTCACAGTCCAAGAGAGGCGCTCTTTAACAAGACGCTGGAGGAGCATTTTCAGATCCTAGATCAGGCCATTGCCGATCTGAGAGCCAGGTTTCGGAGGCTCGCGTATCTGGATATTGGAAACTATGACCGAGCCAGAGCTGTTGTACTGACCGCCTGTGTGTTGCATAATGTGTTTCTGGACCTAGGACAGGCGGTTCAAGGAGAGAAGGAGGAAACCACAACCCAAGATGAAGAAGGGGAGGTGGATGACGAGGGTGTACGCAGACGTGACTCCATTACAGATTTGCTGTTTAAAAGCTTTAATCCTGGAAACGCATGAACATTTCAATTTGTTAATAAACTTCTTCAGTTGTGCTCGTGACCCTGGCATGTTGCATTCATTAATGTTTGAAGGTAGTGACTGAACCCCTAAAAACCAACAGCAAAGGTTTCCCTGAGGTCATAGAGTGAGAGAGGTGAAGGGCTCTCCGTGGAAAATGGGCCTCCCTTACGCTAAGACTTCAGTAAACACATTCCAGGTTAAATTGAACACAGCATTAAGTTTATTATGTAAATCACTGTCAACATTAAGAGTCGGAAGAGAGGATTATCCAGGATGTGCTTATTAGGTAACAACTTGTCAAGCTCTTCACTAACCAAAAGGTGACACCAATATGTATATATTTTTTAATACATGCTGTGGTGTATGCATTAAAAACAGTTACCAAGGGAAACCCAAACAGGCACGGAGGTAGCCGCCAGTCTTAATGCGACAAAAAAAACCCAGCAGCTTTTCATTAATTCAAATGAATGCCACTTTATATTACACAGAATTCATTCATCAAGAATATACCTTCTTTCCTTACTTAATAATCTCCATGCTGTAGCGTTAATATATTTTTCTAACACACGAAAGATCTATAGTCCAAGATTGGGAGGAAGCCTGGTAGCCAGGAAGACCTAAAAAAAAAGAGCCTAAATTTAAAGTTCAGAAACCACAATAGCATGAAATGTGTTCTGTCATGAAGGTATCATCACATGTCACAAAGCGCTGTCCCATTTCTACTTTCATCATTTAGAGCCCTTGCAGTCTCACACACTCAATCACCTACGAGGTGGTCTTCTCCCCCTGCATATTTCGCCTCTAGCTTGAGCAAGTTGTCATAGAGTAATTTTACCACATGTGTTCCAATAAGAAGATGCACGGGGGCAACTACAAGTATTTTATGTACCGTTCTCTATGCTAAAAAAAGGTAATAGCCATCATAGAAAAAGGCTCTGGCTGAGACAGTGCTAACGTGCAGGGGCTAGCACTGTCACACTGCATTATTGCTACTGATACTAATAATGTGCTATAAAATGAAATAACTATATATACTGGAAGGTTTGCAGGAAGCTTTCAGCATAAAAAACACAAAAGAGACAGCAGAGTTATAAACAAAGAGTATCTTATTAATACTTTAACATTTATACCAGTGTCTTCATTAATCCCATTACTGATAACTGTATCGTATTTGACTGCTTTTGGCCCGGCCATGGTTTCTTTAGTTTATTTACGTACAGTTCTTTGACAAATGGGGGTGGATGCCTCATTTGTGTGTGCTCTTCAACTTCATCCAAGTTTTCTATTTTGGTATAAAAATAAAAGATTCTTACATTATTTTGAGCACCAGGAGGAAAAACAAAGAGACAGGTTTAAAAGAGAACTGTAATCTGCCTGCCGTGTTAAGAGTGAGTCTGGCCTCAGATTTTATGCCTGCTAATCCAGGCTGCTCTGTAAACTGCAACGGTAAAAATGTGAAAAATGACCAGTCTAAAAACGTCAGACTTTGGAATAGAGCTGTTCTTCTCATGCAGTATCTTGGAAGGTCTTGGTAATTTCGCATCCCCTGTCTCCTAATGTCCATCCTTTGATGGTTGTGTGCTGTTCTTCTGAGCCAGGCTGGAGATGGCTTGGGCCAAGTTGTTGATGGCCTCTATTTTTCGCTCCTCCAGCGCTTTCTGCTGCGCCCACATGTTCATCTTCCTCTCCTGCAGCTCCATGTACAGCTGCAGGACATCCTGCGGAGGCCTGGTGGGGCAGGGAGCAGCTGTTGCAGGAGGCGTAGGGAGGATAGGAGTAAACCTCTTGCTGGCTATGGCTTTTCCTACTTTGGTCCCGCTGAGTTTGGCCCTGCGCTGGGCTTCGATCTCCTCCCTGCTCTTACCCAGGACTTCGTGCATAGCCTTGAAGAACTCCCAGTGGACGCTGGTCACTCCCAACCTCTTGGCCCTCTCTGCGTTTTTTCTGTATGTGGCCAGCATGTTTCTCCACTTGAGATCACATTCGTATGCCTTCACAGTGACATCAGTGACCTCTGACTCCCTCAGTTTGGCATTGACCTTCTCTGCAACCATTTCCCAGAGTTTCTTTTTCTTGCACACTGGCTGGTCAAAAGCCTGATCCATTTCAAGCCGGGTATTGACAAGATGCCATGTAGCCTGAACTGTCCAGATAAATTCTAGGAGTGAAAGGTAGATGGTAGATGATCAGATCGATTGCTTTTTTGGGGGGTTATTAAAGACAACGCCTTGGTCTACAGTACAGTTATTCTTAAAATGCTGAACATCATGAGTACAACTACAATACAACTACAGTTAAGTTTTTCTGCGTTATGGTATTTTCCAATACTACACTATATTTTGGCTGCATATCTTGTTCTTGATCTATATTTAAAGCTGTAGTCACATATTATTTTACAAGTTTTAAAATATAAATGAAACTATTCTAACAACAATACTAATGAAACCAACCATACAATAATGTATATGATTCTGTATTAAGGACTACATCAAATACTTTTACTGTAGGTACTTTGTATGCTTATTTTGGTAGACAACTTTTACTTAACTGAAATGCTTATTTAGCTACATTGCAAAGCAGTTTTTATTTAATACAAATTCTGTGCAGTGCTACTTTTAATGCAATAAACCAGGTTGTTGTTGTTCTTGCCCCCCCTTCCATTCCCATTCTCCACCCCATACAAAAAAAAAAAAAAAATCCTGGAAACGTCCCTGCTGAGTACTAACCTGCTTTTGTTTTATCCGTATCCACACTGGACACGACCGTTTCCTTTCCTTCCACTTCGGAGTTTTGTATCACAATTGTCTCGATTACCTCCATCTTATTAAAAGCACAACCATTACAGTTAAAGTTGTTTTTATTTACTAGCGGTGTTTCTATCGCGGAATTTAACAACATTCAAGAGTCACCGATGCCCTCTCTCGCGTCGAGAAAAACGATGACTATAACAACGTCGCTTAGTAGCTTGGAAATTGTAGTTCATTTTGGTTCATATGACTATTCTTTTCTAGTATTCTGGACTAGCGGATGAACTACAATCCCTAAACCCTTTGACTCTTTAACGTAAGCTACGATTTGTCGCGGTCATGGTGGATGTAGTTTTTCAAAAGGGTGGTTCGCACAAGAGGAACTGAGTGCTATCAAATTCGAACTACACATCCCAGAGTATTTGTAACCGACCCACCTCTTCACTCCCTGCTCCCTCCCTCGGTCGACCCTGTTTTGTTGTTTGGCTAAAGATGGCGTTAGCGGCTAATCCACTCGATTGCAGTTTGTTTCACAAAAATTATTCGGCCAGTGGTAACAAAACATGGATAAAATAGAGATTTAATTCGTCATTTTGTGTGCAAAAAATATATTACACCGAGAAAATACACGTCCACTTGGTCGGTTAACGTCTGCTTGGCCTTCTTACGATGTAGGCCTGTTTTTAAGGGAGCGGACCGAAGCTGTCGGAACTCCATATCCCGTCGGGGAATGCGGCGTCAGGCGGTAACACTTTCCTTTTTCATGCTGGTATCTGTAGTTCTTACCACACAGGTGTTTTTTTTCCCCCGGAAACTTTAAAGACAATGAACTAAACCAAGAATTGAGCATATTTATGTGGAAAGGACATGGTATATAATTTCTCGGTGTTTTACTGGAAACGTCCAGTGATGCCTCGCGGCGCCTATGATATTTGTTTAGATTGAGGAGGACAAATTTAAATAAATACACCTATTGCCTGGCAATCCGAGGGACCATGGCTGCATCACCTGCAGAATGTGACAGAAAAACCTCGAGAACACCCTCCAGGGAAGGGCAACCATCACCAGAGTCTTCTTTGACTTGGTGCTTGGCTCACATCTCCAAACCTGGATCGGGGTCTGAGCGTCAGGGACAGGCAGGTTCAGGGGGTTGCAGAGAAACGGACAAGAGGTCCAAAGTCTCCCAGTGGCGAGCACTTGTTGCTATTAGGACGCAGCACATCAAGGGCGGCAAGGCTGGCATTGCCAGATTCAGAAGTCAGGGTGGTCTCCGGCACCTGTTGGACCTGATTAAACACCCAGAGTGCTCGAGGAAAACTCTGGATCTGGCTCTTAGCATCCTGGGCAACTGCTGCACTGAGCTGGAGACACGAATAGAGGTGAGACAAGAAATAATAGAGGAGTCTGTTTATTAAAGCATCCCTTAAAGTCACTCACATTTAAAATGTTTTCCAATTTCCTACCATATCAGGTTCGTAAACTTGATGGAATAAATATTGTAGGTAAGTGGTGATTTACCTTTATACTAGAAGTTATAGTTTTTAAATTTCAGTAGTCTTTATCATAACTTATGTTTAAAAAAATGCCTCTTGTAGTGGACATCCTGAAGAAAAATGTGGCACTGGAGACAGTCCTGAACCGAGCAGCCCGGGCTTTAGGGAACTTGGCCATGGATCCAGAAAGCTCTGCGCTCATCCACTCTGCCGGTATGTCTGACTTACTACTGTGTGTCACATCCCCTTTTGTAGCTGAGATATCAGCATTTAAAATGAGCTTGAAAGCTTCCCAATGGGCTTTTGTAGTTGTAGATGTATATAATAATAATGATAATAATAATATATAATAAGTGCTGTAACAGACAGGCAAAAGCAGAGTGCTCAAAGGGCAGATTTAAACAGAGTCGAACATTAAAGTCATACAGGTGAAAGAAAGAAGACGACAAACAAAAAAACTGAAAGCTGATAACCAGACAGTACAAAGATATCACATGTAATGCCATCACATAAAAGCAAGTCTATAAGAATGTGTTTTCGTTGACCTGTGAATCTATATAATTAATCCTCTGATTGTTAATCGTTCTTATTGTCATACAGGTGGTGTTCCTCTTCTGATCCTCTGCGTGTCTCTTTCATCTGCACCGTCCTCCCCCACAGCTGCTCCACCCAAAGACGCCTGTCCCAAACTTGAGTGTGCTCAGTCTGCTGCTCGAGCCCTTCTCTACCTCTGTGATACGCCCTCTAATCGCCTTTCATTGCTCACCCAAGGGACCCTATCTGCCCTCACCCCTCTTATTGCACCAGAGTATCCCCAGGGGTTGAGGCGAGCCGCTCTCAGGACTCTCCATGAGCTCACCCGGGGCTGTGGTGTTGAATGTGCCAGGGAGGTATCTCGTTCTGGGGTCCTCGCTCAGCTCGGTGTCATGGTGACGGGAGAGTCTGGTAAACCCTTTGAAGAGTTGGCACTGAAAACATTAGCCAACATGTGCTCTCAAGGTTGCCTCCGCCCTCTCGTGGGGTCACTGGGAGTCATCCAGAAGTTCACAGAGGAGGTTAAAAGGGACCCACTGAAGTCAGGAGTCTTCCTCAAGGCTCTGTGCTTGTGCTGCAAAGAGGCCGTGAACCGGGCCAAGGTGAAAGAGAGCGGCGGACTGGAGGTGCTGATTGGCTTTTTGTCTGCTCATCAGAGTCATCCTCTTTCCCGGCTTGCTCTTCTGGCCTGTGTAGACTTTGTTTTTGATGAATCTGCCATGGAGCAGCTGCAGGAGTTGGGGCTGGTTCCTCTTCTTGTTGCACGGCTAGTTGAGCTCACCAGAGGAGAGGAGCCATTGACTGAGAAGATGGACGTGAGCCTCTCCTCAAGTACGTCTCCCACCGAGCTTCTGTCTTCCTCATGTTTTGATTCCTTCGATTTTCCTCCTCCCGAGGGACACAAGAAGGAAGAATCTGGTAGGGAGCAGGGCTCATCCAGCTTTTTAAGTCTCAGGTATGGAAAAAGGGAATGCTTTATTAAAATTTAGTTTTCCTAGTGCATTGTTTTTTTTGTTTGTTTGTTTGTTTTTGTTTTATATTGTTAATGTGCATCTTCATTGCTTTCTCCAGGTCCTGGTTGGTGTCTGAGGGCTTGATAGCTTCTGAAGGGGACCTTCTGGATTCTTCTAATGTTGATGGAGAATGGGGGAGTCTTCAGATTCCACCATCTTCATCCCCTCAAACCCCTTCCTCAAGCCTGTATTCCAGTTCCTCTTTTAAAATCTCTTCTTCACCCAACCCCGTTATTTCTTCTGCTTCTAAAAAAGCACCTCACCCTTCGCCCGTGTCTTCATCTTCATCGAAAGTCACCGATCTGCCTCCCTTGAATGCGCTCTCACCACAAACCCAGCCTAGTTCCTCCACCATCTCCTCTCCCACTAAAACAAGCCAAACACCCGTTTCTCCATCAAAGTTTTCATCCCCACTCAGACGCAGGCCGCGGGCTCAATCATCAACTTCTTTGACTAAAGTCACACTTGAGACCCCTCCATCTGTGCCACGCACATTAGCTTTCCATCACCCTTACCACCCTGAACCCTGGACGCCCGAGTCACCCATCCTGCTGCTGCTGTCGCGCTTCTCCCACGCCACCGATCCAAGTGCTGCTCTGGTCAGCTCAGGTGTCATGTCCGGCTTGCTCTTTTACCTTACCCAGCATGAGGACCCCAGCAGCAGGTGCTTTCGGATGCTTTGCCGGCTGAGCTGCAACCCGAACTGTTTGCAGGCACTTGTCCGAACGGGTTCTGTAGCGCTCATTCGCCACCATCTCTGCCAGAGAGAAGAAGGATTTGAGGGAGGGGAGAGGCAGACGGAGAGAGTGAAAGCCAAAGTTAAACAGCTTGGTGAGATGAACACAGTCATCTTAAAATAAGAGAAACCTTAACAAGTTTTAATTAATGCAGACTTAAGTAATTAAATATGCTCACAGAGTAGAGGTGCAGTGTTAGTCTTTTAAATGTAAAATCTGCCCATTTTGCTGTATTGGAATCAATTTTATTTAAACTGACAAAGCAAAGGGTACAGTGGTTTTAAAAAGGAAATGACTCCTGTTCAATTCAATTTTTCAATTCAGTTTTATTTATACAGCGCCAAATCACAACAGCAGTCGCCTCAAGGCGCTTTATATTGTAAGGTAGACCCTACAATGATACATCCTAATAAGTAACCCTGAACTTTACGCCGATACACTGAGAATTCAACTAATTCAGTTGCTGCTTGGTTGCATTTGATTGATACTTTTTAAGGTTAACTACAGGGACGATATTGATTTCCTGTTGATCAGAATTTATCTCAGGAACCGTCTTTTGTTTATCAAATATACTATCTGGTCCTTTTATTTTTTATATAAGACTTTTATATAAGAGTTTATAATTGTGTGCTGACTTTGCAGGTGTGGCCCTTCTGAATAACCTGCGTGTCCAGTGTGAGTCTGGATTTGGCTCTGGGGTTCTTGCACATGTGATGCTGTCTGGCTCTGACTCAGATAAGATGAACTGTGCACTGTCTCTGCCATTAATCAGCAGGTGAGTATTGGATGTATACTGACAAATGTATTTATATAAAAATACTAAATGCATAAAAGTGGTGCTGCAACGATTCATTGTAATGCGCCATTGTCACTATGGAAACGTGAGCGTTTCACCCAGATTTGCAACTAAAAACAGACCTACAATACAAACGTATTTAAAGGCAGCGTGTGAATAAAAAAGTCTGACAGCATTAAGCCCACACAGCTCCCAGTTAAAAAAACAAACAAAAAAAACAAAAAAACTGATAACAGCAGCAGTGATGACCCTGCCACAGTTTAACGCTGAGCCGGAGTCTGTTTACACCCCGTGAAGAGCAAAGAGGCGGAGCCATTACCAAGACGGTGAGGTCAGGTTGAGTGAAAGAAAACATGTTTCCAGTGTCCAAAACAGCAGCGCTGTTCCTGTAATCACCATTAAAACCTTTACTGGGGAAAAAGCTAGCAGGAGTCCTTCAACAAACCAACTGCTCAACAAACTCTGATATGAAGAAAAAGAAACTTTGCAGCTGCTCCATCCACCGCCATTTGTTTTACACACAGAAAAATCTGCAGTAACCTCCAGGAGTTATATTAAAACATGCAGATGAACTGTTAACTTAGTCTGATACCAGACCGGTTAAATTATACAGCTCGCTGAAGGTTGACGGCAGCCGTCCTATTTTACATGGAAGCGAACAGGGGTGAGTCTAAAGGGGGGCCATGGTGTGCACTAGATCATGTTTATTTCAAAGCTTTCGTAATATTTTTCAAATTGAAAGTGAAACAATATAAAATACTGTCTCAATTACATTGCGTTAATATTTAAAAATATACAAATTAAATATTTTTTCACAAGCCAAAAAAATATACATGGGGCAGTAAAACTCTGAGCTACTGACACGAGGGATTTTAGGTTGGACGGTGAATTATTTTTTTTAATGTTAATTCGCGTCTACACCATCATAACCTCTTGTTTTCAGCAGCATGAAAACTTTGCATTAAAGCACAGGGCAAACTTCTGAATGCTGATATGGTTGCTTCTCTTCATTGCAGCCACCACATTCTCCTTTAAAGGCTTACAGACACAAACTCACTCATTCACTTGCACACTTTAACACACTTTAACACATGTACAAAAACTCATAAAGCCTTCCAAGAAGACAGTAAAGATGAATTTTTTTTTTATGCCTTAGTTCAGATTGCATATTCATCTTATTTTATTTGACTGTACTTGAGAGTATTTTTTTTTAAATATATTTTTGTATTTAAGAAATTGTTTTATTTAAAAAATAAAATTTAATATGGCATGTAAATACAAAGGCTTGTTTTGATGACGGATGGGAAAGAAAAAAAAAGACATTGGTTTCCATTTTATGAATTGCAATGAGCAGTTCATTTGGAAAGACCTGAATTTTTTTTTTTTCTCTTTTGAATATTTATTATTGCTCATTAATAAGACAAAAGTATTTCTCATCCGATTATTCAATTAATCGATGGAATAATTGATAGATTCATCGATTACTAAAATAATCGATGGCTGCAGCCCTACATAACGGTAATCTCTGATGAATTTTAAAGTAGACCAAATATAGTAATTTCCAGCTCCTTATTCTATTCTGTTCTATTACTTGCATTATTTTGTCTGAAATAATAATATCTTCTATCTGAAACAAGCTGTTGTAGTTCTTCAACCTTACACCAGATTTCCTCAGACTGGCTGTTTCTTAAAGGGAGTTTTTCCTTCCCACTGTCGCCAAAGTGCTTGCTCATAGGGGGTCATATGATTGTTGGGTTTTCTCTGTATCTATTATTGTACGATCTACTGTACAAATATTAAGCGCCTTGAGGCGACTGTTGTTGTGATTTGGCGCTATATAAATAAAATTGAATTGAATTGAATTGAATTGTATACAGAAGGCTTGAACAGCAGGCAGGCGGGGTTCTGTCCTCTTACCTGTGTGCCTGAAACGACTGTAGTAGGAGTTGCCAGACATTCTGACATCTTATAGATCAGATAATTAAAAAAAAAAAAAAAAGCCTGAAAATAATCTTTTAAAGCGCACTGTAGTGTGAGGTTTTTGTGTCAGGGATTACTTGTACATATGCTGACCTCATTATTTGAAACGTTTGCCTTCTTGATTAGGAATATCCTCCATTGTGACAGTGTATATATGAGATAGAACAAAGAAGGTCAGAATAGATGATAAACACTCCCTATTAATGTTTTTACCTTTGCTTTTTCTCCTACAGCAACAAGTCACTGCTGAAGAAACTTCTTCTGGACAGCGGCGGGCTGCTCTTGGCTCTGCAGCCCCTCAGCTGTGACGATGATGATGGTGCGGACGAAGACCACCCTGCTGAATGTGAAAGACTGCTTTCTGACTTGTTGAATTCACCGCATTCAGGTGTGACCTCACATCTCCACTCGCTGTACTTCTCTCTCCTGATTGGATGCCTGTCTGCTCTCACAGGTACCATTAAAACCGACCTTGACAAAAAACATTCAATTCCAGTTATAAGACAGCCGATCAGTAGCCTTGGCAGCGTTTCTCCGCCACCCTCTAAAAAAGCTCGGCTAGCAGACACCTGCCTTTACAGCGTCTCTAACTTTGATCTGCTCTTGCTGCTGGATGATGGGACGCGGGTCCCAGCCTGCAGGGAGGCTGTAGCCGGGGTTGAGGGCACAGGTGGGGTTGGCTCTGAGTATTTCAGGGCCCTGTTGAGAGGTGGGTTTGGAGAAGCTCAGGGCAATTCAAAAGAAGCTATCCCCATTAAAGATGTCAGCAGAGGCGCGTTATTACCAGTGCTACATTATCTGCATGGATGTCGCTTCACTAAGGGTGAAGAAACGATGAAGGAAAGGGAGGAAGGAAGGAAGAGCGGGCAGTGCCAGATTTTGGACAAATTGGTGCTCGATGGTTTGAGTCTCTATGAAAGCGAGACAGAGGAGCGCTCGGCAGGAAACGTGGATTTCCAGAAAACTCCGTTAAGTGAGATGATGATTGGAGCTTGCAGGTTTTTGGTGAGTGAGCTACAGAGAGACTTGGAGGACCTCTGTGTGTCATTTCTCCTATCCTGGTCTCTCTCTGCTAATCAGACTACAACAGAGGCCAACGCTGAAAAGGATGCATCCAAAATGGACCACGAGACCCCCGAGTCTGCTGAGGAAAGCCTGGCCAATCGAACGTCAGAGCTAGAGCTGACAGGATTTAAGATGCAAACTGAAAAAACAAAGAAACCAAACAGTTCCCTGCAACAGACAGACTGTAAGAAAACAGTGGACAAATCAGTCAGTCTAGAAGAGCGGACTTTGAGACCAAAGAGCTTGATTAAAGGTTCAGCACAGCTTCTGAAATCTGCGGCTCAGGGCTCTCGCTCCTCGGAAACATTTGCTGAAGGTGGTGTTCTGGCTGCTCTGCTGCCCCAGGTGTACTGGTTTTCCCAGCGGTACAGCTACCCAGCACTGGGCCGGGCTTGCCTGTCCTTGCTGCTGGGCTGTCAGGACTGTCCTCGGCCCTTCTTGTCCTCCTCCATTGCCGGGGACTGCCTTCGCAGACTGGCAAGAGAAGCTGACGGTGCAGAGACTCTCAAACAGGATCTGTTAAGTCTGGTCTCAGTAGCTTTAACCTGAGCAAGGATCGAAATACTGATTGATCACATAATTTAAAGGGGCACAGCGTGAGTTTAAGTCTCCAGAGTTTCCATTGTCATATTTGTAGCAAGCACATGGATGGTGTGGTTTACAGCAGCATGCTTACTACCTTAAAAAAATGCTGCTCCAGCACATACAGAAGGAACTGCTGATTTATGTTGATTTATTTTGATCATTTTGAAGAATAAATTTCTGTTTAGCTTGGATGTAAATGTAGCACGTCCCAGCATGATGTACATCTACTATAATTTACTGTTGGTGAATTCTTTTTCTAATGTTTTTTTTTTTTTTTTTTTTTTTCTTTTTAGTAGAAAA
>VVHJ01043921.1:0-10801 GCA_015107715.1 Tylochromis polylepis | reverse complement strand
TTGAGAATTACCCATACAGGTGTAACATGTTTAAGATTAAAAACGTAAAGTGAGAGTGACAGTTGAAGCTTACTTCATTTTCCACAGTTGAATTCCCTCCAAAAACAAATGATGTCACTTCCTGTAAATGACAAAACGTTGATTCTGTTCATCTGGACGTCCACATTGAGCATGCACCAAGATGACTTCCTGTAAATGGCTTTTATGGAATTGTAGTTTTTCTTTTAAGGCAATAAAGCACATTCTAACAGGGTGGAAAATTACTACTGGGACAAGTACAGTATGAAGAGAAAAGTAAATAAGTTTTACCAGATTCAATTGCATAATAAAATAAAGTTTAGTATAGTCTATCGAATTGATATATATTTATATAATTTTATGACTTGTACTTCTGGAGAAAGTTGATTACGGCACTGTGGGACACAATGAAATTGAGCGTGTGTCACCAAAAAGGTGTGTAAAATAAATAAAAAAATTATATTTAAAATGCATTTCATTTATGTTTAAATAATGGTAAACACTTAAACACATAACTTAATTACTTTGTTGTACATATTTGGCACATTTTAGAAAAAATCAGGGTAAGTGAAATATGTGGAAATGAAATGTTGCTGCAAAAAGAGAATCACCCGCTTGCACAAAATCGTGGCCGTTACCTCTTTCATCGTAATCATAATGTTATCATTTGGCCCTAAAACAGAAAACCGTAGAACAGCAGGCCTTACTCTATCAGTATACGTTCACACACTGTCTAGTTTGTCTTCAAAGTTTTCAGTAAAGTTACACCCTGTATGAGAAAGAGGCTTGTAGAGGCCCTGATGGACTTCATTAACTTTATCTCTGCTTCTGTTCTGAGTGGAGCCTATGAGTTGAACAGAGATTTATCCTTCCTGCATCTCTCCACTGATAAGTTGAGTTGAGATCCCCTCTGAGAATCATGGGAGTGGCTGTCAGAGTGCTTGACTAGGGAGCCAGCCATGAGAAACCCAGAGAACATGAGAGGCGTTCTGAGTAGTGCGAGCGTGGGGCCGGTGAGCAGCGCAGAATAACATCATGTTTATTTAATGCGGTAGATGCCTAATTACTGACTGGATTTGTTGCTCTTTGCTTATTTTCAATCTTTCCTCTCCCTTGGCACTGCTAGCTGGGGCTGGTTCAGGAGTTCAGTGACTCCCAGTTCGAAGACACACTCAGACCCACACACACACACAGAGTCGGCGCCTGTCTGAGCTTTTCCTTTAATGAGGCCTTTTATTGTTTCTCACGGTGACCCAGTCAACATGTATGATTCAAAGTCAAAAGAAAAAGGTGTAAGCGTGTGTGTCTGTGCTTTTGCATGTGTGTGTTTCTTAGATGTGTTTTTTCCTCTCGAGTCAGCAAACCTTCAGCATAATTAAATGGCTTGCTTTTTGTTGTCAGCAGCTCTGTGAATTGGAGAAAGTTGCTCTGTCAGTGTTTAGAACAAATGAGGAGAGAGCTGACTGCGTTTTACTTGGATGCCTTGCTCTTAAAGGGCTGACTGCCTATATACAATGACTATATCTCCAGATACACTGTTCACGTATCTTTTTGGTGTCACTCTGTTGTCTGATTATGTGTAACTGTGTGTTTAAGGTTGGGCTATGTGGACCATGCTGAGGAGTTGGCCTCCAAGTTCCTCCAGTGCTTCCCAAAGAACCGGCTGTCAGCTCAGGCAGCACTGAACCATGAATACTTCAGCAACCTTCCTCCACGGCTCTGGGAGCTGCAGGACAGTACGTAACACATCATCATTGTCTGCAATGTGGCAGCCATTTGCCATGATGTATTGAAATATAGTGCTGATAGAGGCCATTGAGATCCTGCCCACGCCGAAGGAAAAGCCAGTTCGAGGCTCTCTGCTGACTCCGTGTTCAGCGAAATTGTTTCCTTTTCAATTCTGTCTGCTCACTAAAGAAATAAAAAGTGTGTACAAGCTTCTGTTTGGCTGTTTGGCTAACCCTAACTACTGACAGGCTAAGGAAGTCAGAAATAAAATGATCTGAAAAGCTGAGCCTTTTGAGGGGGAAAAAAGAGTCCTTACGATATCCTTGGTGATTACTGTACATTCAAATGATGCATTAACGTGGTCGCCATATTGTTCATGGGGAACATGTATACAGGCAGAGGTCTGTGCTCAATTAAAAAATCATTATAAATCAATTCATAACTGTCCCATTGTTGTCTTCTAACTTTATCTTTTGGAAATATACACACGCAGAAAAGTCCAATACAGGTACATTTTTAAACTGCTTTGCTGTAGGTCATGTTGATGCTATGAAAAAGATTTAACACTTAGAGATACAACGGTTTAGCACAGAAAAATAGCTGATTCAGAGAACATTGTCAGATCTTTGTGATAAGTCACTTAAATTTGAATGGACATGCTTTTATTTCTTTCACCTGGCATAAGCAAGTGTTAGCTTAATTTAGTGTCTGTCAGTCACTTGATATTAAATCAAAAATTGACTGTGATATATCAATTTAAACACTCTATAAACAACAGCACAGCTGGCAAATGGTATTTTTGTTGTTGTTTAGTTTTAACATATTTCGTTGGGGAAAAAAAATACAGCTCGGAAGTTTGGTGTTTTATAAAAACCTGTATTCAAACCCCCTGAACAAGATGGTGGTGCAGAGATGGAAGTCAGATACATTTATATGGATAGCCGCAGTAAGATTTAAGGCGCTATAAACAAGAGGAATGAATAAACTTTAGCAAACTTTTACTTAGTATGCCTCCGTGTGCCCGAGCATTTATCACTAAAAAGTCAATTATTCAAATGTTTGTTTAGTAAGCCACTCAATCTCTGCAAGTTAAGCCAACAGTGACAATGTGGGGCTTGTGTTAGCATGTAACGTGGATAATTCCAAAAACTGTGAGTATGTTATGTTTGCACAGAAGCTTGCTAACATATAGCCAGCATTAGCATCAGCTTCTGAGAACTATGAGGCAAATCCATTGCAATGTTCTGAAAATAACAGGAAGTTAATTGTTGTAGTTTGGGCCACTGAATGTGATCATTAACAATGTGTTCTGCAGAACTTGCTGTGACATACAGCTCTCGGTGACAATTAGCGAATTTCAAAATGTTCTGCATTGCATTGCTGCATTTTGCATCAGACATCATATTTATGCTCGGAGTCATAACTCAATTCTGAACAGACATTATGCACACAATACTTTTCTTTTCTTTTTTTAATCTGACTGTGAAAATGAACTGCAACAAGGACAAAGACATTCCTTATAACCCCACAACCCAGCCGCAGTTGTCTCACAGCCATAAGGTGCCGTCAAACAGCAAACAGCTTAATGATGCTTTTATTTATGCCAAGTTTGTGAAATGCAACAACGTGTTCTTTTCTATAAAAGATTTAATCACTCTAGTCTAATATAATATATGGTATTGTGTAGTAAACCATGATATGTTATATAGAATGTGATATAATATATATTTGTACACATTAGAACAATATAGTGCAGTATAGTGCAATTCTATTAGTGTAGAATAGAAAATATCAATTTCTGTGCAATAAAACAGCACATAATAGTAGGAAGGCGCTCAGCACTGAATAGTGCAGTATAGTATAGGATGTGATGAAAAGGAAAATGTCTGGTGGGTAGTGTGGGTGGTTAGTGAAGCTTGTCCAAAAAGCTCAGCTGCAATTTGCACAGAACTTCTCTTTGACAGCGTGAGCCCGGGGTGCACAAAATCATACGAATGCCAACAAATGACAAGTCTCCTGACCTGATGCGCCACCTTTGGTTCTCGGTCACTGCGGATTTTTTCACTGAAAACTGCTGTTTGGTCTCTGAGTTAAAGCTGGAGACCCAGCTCTCATTACCAGTGACGATCCTCTACATTAAAGTCAGGCCAATTTCATACGCCAGTTGAAAGTGTTAGGTCAACGTTGGTTCATTGCAGAGGCACAAAAATGCAAGTGGACAGAACCAAACTTCCACGTAGTGATCTGAGAACATAAGCCACACAGCGGTCCAGACGGGGAGAACTTCAAAGATGAGATCAGCCGAATTCAAGTCAGGTGTGATGTTAATTTTATGGGCTGAGAGGCAGCACCGAGGAGTCTGCTGTGCTGAATGCTCAATTAATTCATTCATTAATTAAACCCAGTAAAAATATTAATAGTTGCACAGACACTTGCATGATGCAGCGGTTAGCACCATGTGGTTTTGTGTGTGCCCATTTTCTCCCTCTTCTGGTGTGGCTTTGCTTCCATTATGATGTTAGAAAATGCAGGTCAGGTTGATCGGTGACTTCAGGTGCAGGTGTGTGTATATCTGTCACCTCTGTGTCTCTTACTTGTTGCCAAGGCCAAGGCTCCCTCTTAGAAGCCTCTGAAAAGCTAAGTGGGTACAGCTAATAGATTTTCTTTTTTGGGTTTCTTCAGCTCACGTAGATCATAGTCATCTCAGCCTGTGTGGATGCTGATGAGACAGTAAAACAAGCTGGACCTCTGCTGTCCACTGCCATACGCTCAGTTTGTCATTTGCCCAGAGAGAGCGTGTTAAGGCTCTCTGTAAATAAGCCCCGGCTTTCAACGCATCTTCATTTTAGAAGCCGGTTTAGAAGTCAGTGGCTTTAGGCAAAGCTTCACAGTTAGACTACATTTCAATTAATCCTACAGAAATACTTGAAAGTATGTCAGAGATGACTGCCTATCCATATTGTCTGACAAGCTACAGATACATGCGTAAATCCCTTATGCTATAATTCATTAGCAGTGTGAAAAGCCTGCTCAGCAGACCTGAGTGTGCCACCACTGACGTGGTGGTTATTTTAATGAGAGAACTGCATTTTTAATTCCCCCCCCGATTAGGATTTTTCAGTATTATTAATCCTGTTATCAGCACCCAGCAGGTTGTCATGTCTGAAAAGAATCAGAAGGCAGCGGTCAGTGAGAGAGAAAGAGAGAGAGGAAAGAGATGGCTCATTTTGATTTTTGTCATGCTCGCTTGCTCACTCTTTCGTTCCTTTATCTCTCTCTTTTCGGCATGCAAGTGTGACACAGGAGAAGCAGCGGCGCAAACTGAGGGAAGAATGGGAGTGAATTAAAACAGTTTAGAAAATGAGGACAGGAGTGGATAAGCAGTAAAGTGCTATCTCCCATTTGCCACTCGCGCCATTGTGGGGGAAGGATGTGTCAAAATTATGCAAATGAGAAGTGAGGGTGAGATAAAGAAGTGGCTAATTACTCCAGCTGTGAGTATTTGGCTATGACTGCAGCATGGTGATTGTGTTGTTCCAGCAGAAACGGCCAGGAGCCAATGGGAACGGCCCACTGGAAGCATGCTGAACTGCTGTGTAGTTAAAATAAACCAAATGAAAGATATACTGACTTTTATAATGAAAAACACGCCAAAGGAGAGTCAAGTAAATGTCTCGTGTTCTCCCTGACGAACAATGTGTTTTCTATGGTCAACTGTGTGCTCTATTATCCTGTGTATTATGGATTTATTCAGACAATACCCAGACAGATTACAGCGAACAATGAAAGAATTACTGAGACAATGGAGCTCCCAAGGTTGCTGTTAACTGTGTGGATTGCCTTGTGACATTTTTAATTTGATTTGAGTGAGAGTGTGTGGGTGTCTGGCAGTGCATGGAAAAAGAGCAAAGGCCTTTGGATAAGAAAAATACAAGTCCCCTCTCTCAGGGCTGGATAGATTTACATGGATGTGGAACAGAAATAAAAATACTGAGACACAGCAGTTGTCCTCCAGTTCCACTGCTCTCTTGGCAAAACCCTGCAACTATTTTAGAGTCAGAGATGAAGATGTGTTCTCCTCGAAATGGACAGCGTCAATTCATTTTCCACCCCCAGAGGAATTTGGTTAAAAATGCAGCTTTTTAATCTTATTGTTTTCCAGACTATGAGCAAAACAACAAGGAGCCAAAAGAGCTTCAAAGATAGAAGATCCCCACACTGAATTGCATAACATTTTTTAAAATCAAAAATTAAACATGCTAATGCTTTTCAACCAGTTTGAAAACCCTCACGTTGTTTTTGCATCAGTTGCTGCCCTTTTTTCCCCCGTTTTCATCTCACATGCCCCCAAATTCACTTGATGATTAATAATTATCTGCCTTGCTGTGCAGTTTAGGCTTCAGAACTGCAAACAGTGGTTACCGTTCCCTTTTCTTTTTGGACTGAATCCAAGGGAAGGCATTCCTATTAATTCCTTTGTATAGAAATGAGCTGTAATTCAGCTGGGGGCTCAACAGGGGTCAGTCCATCCATCCATTCTCTTCCACTTATCTAATTCAAGCTTTGGGGGGGGGGCTGGAGCCTATCCCAGCTCAGGGGTCAGTCAGTAGTAGTAAATATAGCTAAAGAGCCAAATTAAGTATGTACAGCTCGAAAGAAAACCCCCTACTTTTTGTAGCTTTCTCAAACACAGCATTGATAATATGTCTGAACTGAAAAAAGGAAGACTTGGTTATTTACGTTTTGTTTCAGGGAAACTGATTTCATGCTGATTGGGCAGTGAAGGTTTTGTGACATGATGTGGTATTTCATGTGGCACTCCATTTCCAAGCAGTATCTGTTGTCTTCATGCCTTTAGTCAAAAACGGTATGAAAATTCCCACAAGAAAACTATACTGCTTAAGAAACTTAAGGGACAACTTGATCGTCACAGTGTAACACAGCGTTATTTAAATTTCAGGGATATCAGTCTGTCCAGTCAGGATGTAAACATAGGCCACTGGGAATCCATTTCACCTGCTTTGAAAGTGGAGAGGCAACAACAAGACAACACTCAAAAAGAGAATGTTTTGAGGTGGTGGCCACAGACCTTTGCTCTCTCCTTATCCTGGCCGATTTTTCTCCGGCTTTGCTTTCTGTTCATGTCCTGTTACTGTTGATAGCAGGAGATAGTACTTGCACCCAATTCAGGTTGCACAGGTAGTCCAGTTCTTCCAGGACTGCACATCCATCCTTTACACCTCAAGTGGGTGTGCTGTGTCCGCACCGCGGTCTCAAGCGTGTGGAGGAGACACCAGGAGACAGACCTGGAGAGGGCCATAGAAGGCCATGATCCTAGGCCCTGCCAAAGCCCCACAAAATAAGCCTCACAGGCTACTCATGTGCACTTTTCTGATCACAGTGTCAGAAACAGACTCCATGAGGGTGGCATGAAGTCCTGGTGTCCTTTAGTGGGACCTGTTCTCACAGACCAGTGCCGTGCAGCTTGACTGGCATGAGTATTGGCAGGTCCGGAACTTGTGCCCCTTCTCTTCACAGATGAGAGCAAGTTTACACTGCGCATATGTGACAGATATGAAGGAGTCTGGAGGCACCGAGGTAAACATTATGCTACCTGCGACATCAGCCAGCATGAGTGGTTTGGTAGTGGGTAATTGGTGGCCAGGGAATGCAAGTCCTTGAAGGGGTTCATAGACTAGCAGTACCCCGACTGCTGTTAGGCACCAGGATCCTCAGACCCATTGTCAGACCTTATGCTGGCGCAGTGGACCCTAGGTTCCAATGATTGTTGCGTTATTTTGATCACAACAAATTACACAGTGTATATCAGTGAACATATTCAACATTCTTGAGAGTTCTTGGGTATTTAGAAGATTTCTGGAACAGAATAAAGCAATTGCCTACATTCAGTGTGAGCTTCATCAGTGGCCTACACTGACAACCGCAAAGACAGGCTGAATTAAAATGTAGATATTTTCAGCACATAAATACAGTTAGTGATGTTTTCTTTGTTTTCATTGTAAACTGTAGTCACGTTTCAGTTAACCGATGCGTGGGCAAGAAACTGTTGCTAAGTGCTAATGAAGGCTATGCAGATGTGAACTATTCAGTGACATTCATGACATCAAGTAGTGCATTTTTCCAATATCTAAAGATATTGGTTTGAGTGTATTACTGCCTCGTATGGTACATTTTAGAATGGAAAGTCATATTTACAAAACAAAACTTTTGTTTTTTTTCTGTAGTGTGTCTCCATCACAAAGTCAACAGTATAACTTTCACACGTCATTCAGTACCACTCACACAATTGTGTCATTTTTTTTTTTTTTTTACAACATTTAGGCCTAGAATACACCAACGGGTAGCTCCTTCGACCATGTCAGCACTATTAAAACCTTAATAAGACCAGTGAAGACGTATGTTTTACACTAAGTTACAACTCTCTGCAAGTGGAAACTCATAATGTATAGAAATGAACTAAAACTAAGGTTGGCAAACCAGTGGCATGAATTGTGAAACTTATTTCTGTCATTTACTGAATTGATTGTGTTGGAATGGTCCTTTTAAAACTGAAATGAGCTGTGCCACATGAAGCAATTTAAAATACATTTAAAGAGCCTTTTCCTCCCGACAGCAATATTAAAGCACTGAAAACTCTCGCTGCAAATAAATATTCAAATATTCACTTTTTAATAAGCATCTCTATCTTCAGCTCACTTGGAAATGTTCTTCTTGCTGTCAGCCTACATACTTCTAATCCGCTTGCGTCCTGTTCCCCCTGCAGTGTCTTCTATCTTCACCGTACCAAATGTCAAGCTGCAGACAGAGAGCGGGGACAGCATACAGGTGTGTGCACGAAGGAACAGTCATGGAAAGGCATCCTCTGGCAGCAAACACTGACCTGAGGCAGCATCCTGCACACGACTACCTGACAGGTACGTGCTCATTAGCATTCAAGAGTCGCATGCAAACAGTATGCTGCAGAAGAAGCGGCATGGAGTAACACACTCTCACAAGAATAGCGTGGAACATGCAGACAGAAGCACGAAGTGAAACTTTAATGATCTGAATGGGGCACGGCAAACAGCGCAGTTTCTGCAGACACTGAAAATGCGTGTTGGCACAGTGAATGATGGTAACTCTGCTGTATTAGTGTGTCTCAATTCTGATGCTTCCATTAATATATTTTCATGTACTATACAACGTACATTACTTGTGTAGTATGGGGAGTAGTACTCATTTGTGTTGCATGTGAATTTAGAGTAGTGTGTTCTCAAATCAAACATGGTCACTTGTTCTCTGACCACAAATAACGTTTGCAACGCTTTACTGGGATTGTCATGCCTAGCTACGGCATTTTGTGAATATCTACAACTTGCAATTCATAATATTTAATCATTCTACACAGATTAACACTCATAAACACAAAATATGTAATCTTAATCAGTAACCTATAGTTCTGCCTGAATAAAATCTGCCGCTGTTAGCTAAGTAGCTAATTAAAATTGTGCTTAAAATTGGTAAGGTGTGTAGAGCGTCCCACAGGCAGCTGCTGCTTTGGGTTTTCTAACAAGACATGTGGAACGAGTACTTATGGTCGCGTTTTATCACACAGTTACATATCTTTATATTATCCAATATGGTTTCAATTTTTTCTTTTGTGCAAACAGTGTGGCCTTATAGAGGATAACTAGCTAAATCAGTGTTTCCCAACCACTATGTGCCGCGGAAGATTATCTGGTTTCACCTGATTGGTAATCTAAGCGACCGACGTGAGTAACGAGCAGAACAATTACATTCTCTTCCACTAGAGGGCAGTACAACTACCTGCTCTAATTAAATGGGTTGCCAACTGGCAGTAAAACAGAAGAAGACGAAGAAGAAATGACATAATAGTCACGCGTAATAGCAATAGATAAATATTAGAAAAGAAAAAGTCGTCAGTCTGACCTGGGTCCTGGACAAAACTCCAACCCAGATGAAGGCCCTAGCATGAGTAGTGGTCAGAAGAAAGCAACAAAGGTCTACTGGGGACAAACCGAGCCAGTTCCACTATGTCTGGTGCGCGGGCAGAAATGATCAATATGCTTTTTGTGACACAAATCATGGGCATTTTTTTTACTTTGCGCTCAACTTTTTATATTCAAAGGATCATTTTGTTCCTTAATCCCACACAAAATTAAGAATCTGAATTTAAAAGCAAGTCCTCTGCATCTTGACATATTCAAGTTAATGAGCATCAGCAAAATGAAAAAGGTTGTTCTTCCACTCTTGGAACAGTTTTGTCACACTCAAATGGTTTGTCAGGGAAACAAACACTGTTGTTATTACTCTAGTAATAAGTTTGGTAGCAACCGAAAAAAATATGACTCAAGATCCTTTTTGTTTCTCTACACACACAAAGACAAACAGGACTCACGACAGAAGGTATTGGTTCTCCATTCGATGGGGACTCCTGCAGCAGCACACATGTCAGCATAGGTCTCTATGGCCTGGCACAGAGCCACGGTCTCACCTCCGGTGGCACACATGTCGAATACACAACTCCCAAAGTATGGCTCAGGGGATACAACAGAGTGGCAGGGCTTAAAGATGCCTGAGGTTAAGATCAAAGATAGAACAAAGTGTAGTTGAAGTGACTGCTTGGGGAACATTTTCACCATATTGTCAAGCTAAATTATCAGCCTAACAGTGATATATATCAAAGGGGCGAGCCAAAAAGTTTTACGTGAAGATTGTTTAATATATGTGAAACTTATTCAAAGTGGGAAAAAGGCGCTTACTTCAGCTAACAGCACATGTCTATATTTCACATCACCAACCAGCTGGTTGTTTTACTGCATGCTTACTTCATATCATTTTCCCTTTCCTGTTGCGCCAAGCGCCGTGTTTCGTCTACAAGGGGGTGAAGTCATCAAATGTCAGTGCTTAATAAGATTAGGTGGGGCTGTGCGATATGACCAAAATCTCATATCCCAATATAAGACGTTTCTCGCCCTGATAACGATATAGATCACAGAATCGTGCATTTTCTGTCAGCTCTGTGAATCTCGGG
>VVHJ01043912.1:0-22871 GCA_015107715.1 Tylochromis polylepis | reverse complement strand
CTTTTTCTTTCTGTTTTTTTTTTTTTTTTGAGATAGCTCAAGGCATGAATTTTTAAGAGTCAAAAAGGCCTTACAGAAATAGTCTGTAAAAATCCAATTTCTTTTTGTATTCAAACCAAGCAATCGAAAACGATTGCCAGTAAACAAACTTGTTCGATAATTGAATCATTTAAACAATTTCATTATAACGGTGCTAATACAAGATAAAATTCTTCTGAATGCAGTTTCAGAAAAAAATAGAGGAGGGTTTTTTTCTTTTTTTAATTTCCTTCATGCAAAAATAATCCATGAAGCACAGTGCTCCTATGCTGCTGAAGTAATGTAGCATTTTAAATAATTTAATACGGCGTAATTAAATCCGCCTTCCACTTTGTGCCATTTGTCCAGCTATACCATTTAACCTCAATATTTAATTTTAAATAATGAAAAAAAATTCAGTTTAAAAATTATAATTAGAAAACAGTCTACTTTTCCCATTTTCTTTTCTTACATAGTGGATGGTTGTTGGCAGTGTTGGGATTGGAGTGTTTGTGAAGAACATGTGTACGTGTGTACATGCATCCATATAAATAATAATAATAATTTTAAAAAGGAGGGGACCAATGAAAAATCAGAATAAAACCAAGTGATTGGCACTTTCCTGAACCCCTCCCAGTGGAAAAAAAAAAAATTAAGAAAAGAAAACAGTCTACTTTGATGATGGATTCTTTCTGCTTTTCTGCAGAGTGTTGACTGCAGTACATCACCCTGTTTTACCCAAATGTTTAAATCTCAGTTCAGAGATGGAAGCGTTCTGTTCTATTTAGGCCTCAGTCACACTGGAGGGAAAATAGGATGGTAACCTCAGGGAAACCAGGGTTAGAGGGTGGTTGGTAAGTGATTTTTTTTTTTCTGGTGACAAGTTTGCAAGTAGCTGCAGCAAGCAACTTTTGGTCGTGAGGCAATTGCACAAATCGCCCGGTGGGTGGAAACCTGTCTTAGTCCAACTCAGACTGACTGCATCCCTTCTCAAACAGGTTGATAAGGTTTGAAATTAATTGTCAGCTAATTTATAAGGGCAGACAGATTGCTAGCACATTGCAATCAGTCAGTCTATGCTAGTGAGAGTAATTGCCTGCGCTATCAAATGAAGCACATATACCTGTTTGTAAAGACAATTTACTACAAATTGTACTAAATATGACACTAAAAGGCATTTCTTATTTTAAGCCCATTATGTTTGTGATAGTTGTTGCTAGCAGTGTTTATTTATTTGGAATGAGTGGGGGAGATGTTATCAGAACGAGTGCGGTCTGATAATGCATGCAAAACTTTAGCTCTGTCCTCTCACTCTTTTCTCAGTCCTCACTCTGAGTGTTTATAGCCAAGCCCCAAATATTCATGCTTTGCGTGGTATTTTATTGAAACTGAGCAGAAGTGAACTGAAGTATCACAGCAAAACGTGTAATAGACACGCTGGTCCACCGTGTCCATTTCATGCTTTGCCTCTCCAAAATGTGAAATGGACATGCATGGAGAAGCAGCATTACCAGCAGAGGGAGATAATATATTTAAACCTACGAAGTCGGTAGTGTGCAAAAACCTATGAAGTACATTCCAGGGTCCTTAATTGTCGGAAACAAGTAAGCTAGGCAGCTAATATGTATATACAAGTAAATGTGTTAATAATGGCAGTTTAAATGGTTTCCTGTGATTATTTTCATGTTGGCTTGAAATATCGCCCTCTGCTGTTACTGCAGCTTACTGCCACTGCTGCATGCGTGTACATTTTACGTTTTGAAGAGATAAAATGTGAAATGGATACAGTGGACAGGCGTGTGTATTTCGCGCTTTGCCGTGATTTCAGGTTGCTCTATTGCAGGATGTTGCCCTTAAAGGCAAAAAACCCCACAATTTTGGTTAATACACACTGTTCCTTCAAAATATAATTTTTTTTTAAATTTAATTTAATGACAGAAGACACATCACTGTTCAGTAAAAGGTGTAAAAGAGGATTTGACCTTTGACCTGAGGGTGAACCAAATCCACATGGAAAGCAGTGCCAACTACTATAAGACTAATTTATGTATATATTTATTTATAATTAAATTTAAAGAATTTTCAAATGTATGAAAATGTGAAAAAGTGTATTTGATTGTTTGAGGACAGATTTTGATGTTTTGTTTACTAAAGCATCATTTTTTGGTTATTTGCCTCAGGGCAATATTATGCAGTTACAAAGAGTTTCTTAGGGCAATAATACTAATCATCTGGTCCTTGGGACTGCTTCTTTGAAGCTTTGAGGTGCTTCCCTGCTCCAAAGCATATGTTTCAAATCTTTCATCTTATCTTGTTATCTTGTAGATATATCTAGCTAATAATTTCAATCCAGTGTGCTGGAGCAAGAATTGGGGCTATCAGGAAGGCATCTGTATTTTGAGTTTAGTGTCATAGGATATGTAAAAAGTCAAGTGATCCATTAAGACAAACTAACTTACAGGAAGCAGAATTTCACGTGTGTGAAAATAAAAAATACAATTTTGAATAAATGGCATTTTTTCTCTTAAAGAAAGAGTATACACAAAAAACATTTTGATACCCTTATATCAAATCTTTGCCCTGAGACAACAAACCAATTTCTGGTGAGGAGAGGTGGGGGTGACAAAATTGTTGATTGATATATCATCAGGGGCCCCTGAGCTTTCAACCAGAAGTGTGAAATATTTTATTCTCAAAAAAAATTTACAAAAAAAAATAATGCTATTGAGGGTTCAAGAGCACATCAGAGGGAAGGACAAAGTGAATCCTGACACAAGATGCATACAAGCACACAGGATTTTTAACAGTGGGCAATGCAAGTACCAGTATTTCTGTCACGGTCCTGGGTCTGCCACCCAGTGTTTTGTGTTGCTGGTTTAAGTTTTCCACTTTGAATTATGGTTTTCTGTTATATTACATTTATTGTTCCTGGTCTCTGTTCCTCGTTGAATCGTCTGTTTGTCCTCCCTGGTGTTTCGTGTCTCTGGCTCCTCGTTCCCGGTTGTCAGGTTTTGCTATGTTCCTCATGTTCTTTAGTTTAGCTGTTTCCAGTTGAGGTTTTGTTAATGTTCTCAGTTCCCCTTCGTTTGTTGTTTTTGTAGTGTTTTTCTTCAGCCATAAATAAAGACTCGCCTTTTGTTTAACTTCCACCTATCTCTCTGTTGTCTGCGTTTGGGTCCACTCCTAATTCTCTCCACACAATGGACCCAGCAGATGTAGTGCTGTACGAAAGGAGGGAGGCAGCCTTTGCCCAGCTGGAGGAAGAGCTCCATGGCGCGCCCCCAATTACGAGTGCATTTTCCGCAGGACTCATCTGGCTCTCGGAGGTCCCCAGAGTTACCGAAAACCCCCACCTGTTGCTCTGCCTGCATCTGAGCCATGGCCGATTCAGGTGGGAATCCTCCACGTTTCTCCGGACACATGCTCCAGCCTCGGCGTCGCCATCCTGTGCGCTGGAGGTTCAACTGCCCTGCCCACCAGCTCCCACTTCCTGGAGGAAGCAGCGCTCACGCCGCCATCACACTGACCCTGCTTAACAACCTATGGTGGTGAGTGACAATGACTGTGTTTTTCACACTCCTCTCGAACCCACAAACATAAAAAACTATAAACTCACCTCAGAAACTTTTAGGATTTCTTTTTTGGATGAGGATTTGGATTGGGAGAACTGTTTCCGTTCTACTCTTCCCGAGCTGGTAAAAGACAATCATTTTTCAAAAACTGTTAAGACTGTTATTTAAAGACCGTAAGCCATGTTACTAAGTCAAAGTCTGTCAATTCAGAGTATGTCAATTCAGAGTGTGTCATCCCAACCACAAAGACTTTAAAAACAGTTTGTCGCGGTGGAAAATGTCAAAAGCCCATTTTTGATGAGTCAGTTTTATCTGAGCCTGCTCCTCAACCTCTCTGTGCTCCTGTTCCCAGGGTGGCTGTGGTCCAGTCTTCCCTTGCATTCGTATCAGTTCCCTGGGTGAGGGGGGCTCCGGTTTCCTGGCCGGAAGAGGCTCTGCTAGTCCCTGCACCCGTACCAGCTCCTTGGGTGGGGACTAGCAGCTGCCCAGCTGTTGCCGGTGCCTGTCCCAGCTCCCAGGGTGAGGGCGGGCACGAACCAGCTCACTCCTGCAACCGTACCTACTCCTTGGGTGGGAGTTGCTGGTGTCCGGTCTGCTCCTCACCCATGCCAGTTCCAGAGGTGTGGCCAGCCAGGACACAGCCAACCTCTGCTCCTTGGGTGGGAGTGGCTGGTGTCCGGTCTGCTCCGACAACCATGCCGGTTCCTGAGGGGAGGCCAGCCAGGACACGGCTGACCTCCACACCCATACCTACTCCTCTGGTGGGAGTGGCTAGTGTCTGGCAAGTGCCCGCACCCGTTCCTGTCCTCACTGGAGGCTCAGGTGAGCCCATCCAGCCATTTTCCTCATTTTCTGGAAGCTCAGGAGAACTAGCACAACCACCACTTCAGCCACCACTATAACCACTACTTTTGTCCCTTCCTAAATCATTAGCTCTGTTACTTGCTCAGTCATCTGCTCAGCCACCTGTTCAGCTAGAGGTCTCCACACCTGCTGGCTCTGCTTCACCTCAGCCAGGGGTCTCCTCACCTGCTGGCCCTTGCGTCTGTTCCTGCTCGGGGATCTGGAGATCCACTCCAACCGTCTGTTCCCACTGAGAACTCTGGAGAGCCGCTCAGCTGTCTGTTCCCGCTGGGGGCTCTGGTGAGCCACTCCAGCACTTCCTCATCTCCGCTGGGGGCTCTGGTGAGCCACTCCAACTCTTCTGTGGCTGCCACAGCGCTGTCCAGTCCTGCCTCATCCAGTCCTGCTTCGTCTGGTCCTGCGCTCCGGCCGCCAGCCAAGCCTCCCAAGAGCCTTCAGATAGGTCCTCATTCTGCTCGGCCAGCAGGTCCACATTCATCCACCACACTACATCATCACCGACCATTTTCCAGGCCATTAACTCCGGACCTGCTTTGCCCACGCCGCCCTCTGCCACCACATTCCACACAGTCGGCCTCTGGATCTGCTTCGCCCGCGCTGCCGCTGCTTTTCATGGTGTCAGCCCCCTGAACTGTGTGTGTGAGCTGTTTCCTGAGCTCCAGTGCCTTTTGAGTTCCTGGTTTCCAGGTTTCTGTTCTGGTTCTGCGCCTCATGTTTCCATGTCTCAGTGTCAAGTCTGTCTCTGTCTTGTATTTCCTGTTTTACTTTGGAGTGTCTCGCGTCCCCTGTTCAGTGTTTTGAGTTTTGCTTCCCCCTTGTCTCGTCTGGTCTAATTAGGGTCAGCTGTGTCTCCCTCCTGCGTGCCATTTCCTCATTTCCCTCGGTGTGTATTTATTGTGTGTGTTACCGCTGTTCCTCGTTGAATTGTCTGTTTGTCCTCCCTGGTGTTTCTTCTGTGTTTTCTTCTTGGTGTTTCATGTCTCTGGCTCCTCGTTCCTTTTTGTCAGGTTTTGCTATGTTCCTTATGTTCTTTAGTTTAGCTGTTTCCAGTTTAGGTTTTGTTAGTGTTCTAAGTTCCCCTTCGTTTGTTGTTTTTGTAGTGTTTTCTTTCAGCCATAAATAAAGGCTCGTCTTTCGTTTAACCTTGACCTTTCTCTCCGTTGTCTGCGTTTGGGTCCACTCGTCATTCTCTCAGTTGACAATTTCAGGCTTTTAATCACATTTCTACACAGAGATCAGTACAGAAATTGTACACAAAATGTAGCTATTAATTGGGACTGTGTTGTGTGTTTGATTAATTTCTGAATGTTACAGCTTGTTAGGATTATTTAAATCAATATATGCAATATTCTCAGTCACACACTTTCCTCTTCAGACACTCGCAGTCAAACACAACAATACAAACGTTGTAACGTGTCAAGATTAAATACCCAGTTCACTTAGTGCAATTTGACCTGCTGTGGCACGTCAGTATTTAATATTAAATAATGTCAAAATGCAACAGCACAAAAGGATGTCAATTTAAAGAAAGAATTCAAAAATATTACACTGAACAGATTCATAAGAAGGCAGTTTGCTTTGATGAGGGATTTTTTTCTGTTGTCCTGCTGTGTCATCAGTGCCTCACTACCTTGTTTATTATCATTTTTTAATTATCATTTTTTAACATATCTGTATATCTCCATGCAGGGAAGAAGGCATCCTGTTCCATTTACTGAGATCCCCGCCCTAACAGCAGACTTTTGGAGAAAAAAAAATTCTTTTCATTCAGGAGTGTGGCTGCTTCTCTCTATCCATGCATCACAGCAGCTGCACTATCAGCTGCCAAGCCAACAATCCATGCGCATAATATTTCTTCAGAGATGCTTATAGAAAGGATTTCTAACTGCAGGATGTGAGACAGCAACCCCGGTGCATAGCTCCAATTCAGTTTCTCACATAATTCCACATGCTTGTTATAAGTATTACAAAATCAAATGCATTAAGTTAAATCTCCCCATCACCAATTTCAGCTATCTCTATGTTTGTCCATTGGTATTATTGATTTTCTCTTGGTATTCACTATTCTTATTGACTTTAAACAGGACATGAAACACTACACATATAAAGACTAATTTACATCATTGAGCCCTGCTCTCAAAAACTGACACAGATGTAACTATGTCCGTGAAGCTGGATTTAAGAAATAAGTGCTTAAAGTTCAAGTTTTAAAAACATGTTTAATGCCATCTTTTGTCAGTACGGAATGTGACGTCATGTGTTTGGTTGGTTGGTTGCGGCTAATAGACTTACATTTGTTTATGTTAGCTAGCTAGTGACAAAATCGATAACTCAGAGGAAAATAACAATACTAAAACTAAAATTTAGTTTGAGGGGAATCACATTTGTGCTGTCCTTGGCTGCAACAATGAGTTTTATGTTAAGCAACTGAAGCTCTACTGTTCACTTTCACTGTCTGTCTTTTTAGCATTAAGTGGCTAGCTGCACTCAAATGGGAAAATCCAGCTGTTAACCATAATGTTCAAATTTGTAAACCACTTTATAAATGAGGACTGTGTGGAGGACAGCCTGTCTGAGTCAACAGACAGAGAAGCTGGAAAGAGTTAAAGGTAGCCAGTTAGTCAAAAGTGAGTATGAAATATGTAGTAATGATTAAAGAGGACTCTTTGGTTTTCTGATCATTTATTCCATCTTTTAAAAATCAAAATATACACTTTTTTGTGCAATTCAGAACCATGATATTTAACTTAAGTCATATATACAGAAAAACTGTAAGCAGAAAATCCACAGATTCTGTGCTTAATATTATCAGAGCAATGCATGTTAGTATTTGTCCCTGATTAGTGTTGTTATTTATTTTGTTAATATTTTTATTGTATTGTATTGCATTTTGTTAATTAAATTATCAACTACTTTACAAATAACTACATCCATAGCGTATTTCAAAGGTAGCAATACAGCATCTCGGCCCATATAGAAATATTCATTTTCAGCTCAGCTGTTAATTAGAAAATGTAAGTTTTCTCTCAATTATTGGTCAAGTAATAGGTTCAATTTTGCAGCACAATGCAACATACCAAAACCATTTAAAAATATATATTCATTTAGCTTTGCCCATCTCCAGCTTCCTTAACACAAATGGATGAAAAGCAGCAAGAGGTGACCAGGAAAAATGGACATAAACAAATTTTGGACAAAGATCCAATGACAAATCCATATTCATGACATTTTTTTTAACACAAAGAGTCTGCTATAAACACTCGGCATCACAGACAGAAATGCACATGTACAGATTCAGAAGAAATTCTGAATAAATCCAAAAACCAAAGAAACTCCCTACGTATTACTCTGTCTAAAAGCTGAAAGGCTACATAGTGACTGGTACACACACATAGAAGCACAGACATACTCTTATAAATCCACACACACACTCATGATTACACACACACACACACAAAGTGGATGACAGATTGGCCTGGAGCCGTCATGGGAGAATGGGCTGTCATTTGAAGAGGTGAGCAAGAGGACTAGAAGACGGGATGGAGGGATAAAGAAAAATTTAACTTAAAGGTAGAAATAAATAGCTAAGAAATATAATAGTAATCAAATAGGAAACAACATAGGATTATCCTAAACAACGTCAAAAGTAGAATATTGAAATATAAATAATGTAAATATTAACTACACGCAGCTGGATAGTGTAGTTTTACCACTACTTGCCTTTGGAACTTCAGGTTGGGGTTCGACTCCCTGAAACAAGAAGGCATAAGTGGAGAAGGGATAAGAATGTGAGGCTGATGGAATGCAACCAGGCAAGTAATCCCAGCAGAAGGGGTTAAGGGGTTACAGAAAGGGGATGTGGGACCTATGGAATCTTAAATACCCAACATCTAGACTAACGGCAAAACGGTTAGTAGCTCAGCGTTTCAACATCCAGAAGAAGCAACTGCTATCACAACTAGAGATTAATGAGCTACAATAGAAATGCTATGACAAGGGGAAGCCAGGATGTCAGGTCAGGGTTGAGATATCATCCCCACCCTCTGAGATTGGGTACCAAGAACTAATAACAACTGGCGTTGAGTGTGAGAGCAGCTGACCTGAGAGATAGAATCATGTCTAAGCAAAATGGAAACCTGGACCCTCCATGGCCAAAAACCAAGACAATCTGAAGTACCCTCTGAAGGTGAATGCAGCATTATGGACAATCTCCACTGCGACTATGACCTAAACAACCAGGTGATCTACACCATGCCATCAGTGATCACTGAGATGCTTGGCTTCAAAATGAACAGCCACAAGGAGCATTTCCCTGGATGGAGTAGGAAACTAGAGGTGAAGATCAAGGCAGCACGGAGGGAAGTTGGCTAACTTTTAGAGCTACAGAAAAGTGTGAAAGGGATGCCAAAAAGTACAACAAGCCGTCCATACCTGACACGTTAGAAAATGCAGAGCAAAGACTCACAGCCTTGGCCAGCCGCTTGAAGAGGTATACCAGAGAGATAGAAGCCACTGAACACTGTATTCTCAGTGGAACAGCCCATCCCCATACATGGGATGCCCACGTAGAACTGTAGGCATGTCAATCAAATCAAGACCGTACATTTCCATTTCATTACAGCAACATTTATTTTTTTGTTCACATTAAAACACATATGGCTAACAGAGTGAACTTCAGGCCTTCATTACAAATAATAAAAATATTCATTTTCATAATAATAAAATCAAAAGTGCTTCATCCTAAAAAAGTGCAAACAAAGTTTTGAATGTTCTCTTCATATTTTCTTCTTTCCTTTCCTAATACAGTTAACACAACAATGGTCTAAATTTCAGTCAGCTAAAGAGGAATTTGAGGCCAGCTTTTCAAGAAACAAATCACATGTGCAATTGGAAGCTTAATTTCAAGTAACATTGGACTGAAACTTTTATACAACATAAAGCAAAAATGGGCCTCTTTAAAACAAGTGCCCACTATCCCATTAACATAATTTATAACATTCTTTTGTAACATTACATTTTTTTCCGCAGTGGGAGAAATGTACATGTGACTGCTGTGTCAGCAGCTTGAATCTGGGTTTGAACGTGGTTAGTGCCATTCTGATCCAGACCGAGGGCCACCATTTGGTGATATATGATCTACAGCAACGGAATCTCATTTGGACTGGAGAATTGTATTCGGAAGTTAACAAAGAGAGGGAAGGTAGTCAGAACTGAGGGGATTGCAAAACCAGAAGGCAACATTGCAGACATTGAGAGGCCAGTGAAGAGGTCACTAGGAAAGTCATAACCACCAAATACCTGCAGAAAGTAAGGCAAGTCCTGAGGACCCCATTAAATGGGAAGGAAGAGCAAAGATACTGTGCAGAACCCTCAAGCTGGAAGGACAGAAACCAGAATTGTATTCCTGTCCGTCACACACTCAGTGTTGCTTCACACACACAAAATGTATGTGTTACCAAAGAATTTCAGCTGGAAATGTGACCTAATGCATCATCTCAGCCATGGAGACAGTCTCATGTAATTAAATAAGCTGGAACTGAACCGTGTGTTTAACACTTAATGTTGACTTAGGAAAAATAACACTGAGTCATCATGCCATCAATGCCGAAGTTAACAAAACTTTTATTAAGATGTGGCTCTAAATCTCAATTTAGGCTCTAAACATTGCATGAGGCTCTGTTTAACATATTGTTCTACTTAGGTTGCCGTTGGTCAAAGTTATGCTGAAATTAGTAATAAAGATAAAGCATAGTTTGGGGCTAAGCAAGCTCTAATAAAAAAAGGGGGAAACAATTTCTCTGGGAGAACAGTGTGCATGCAGAGTCTTATTTGCAGTGTCAATAACAGTTACAAAAAATAGTAATAATGGACCATTTCAAAGTATTTATTTTAGGTCATTGTGTCATGGGTGAGGTTAAAATGAAAGTAATAAAGAAACCAAGCTTTATTTGAATCTAACTGAGAATAATCCATGCGTTTACAGCATCTCTCACAAGCATGAAATGTGCAGTATCATGGAATGTGCATCTCCAGAATTTGAAAGCGGTTACACATTGACAATTTTCACTGTCTTCTGTGGTAGTAAAAGCAACAGTTCCTTACCTCTAAGAGAGCGTTAAGTTGCTTTTCATCAGTGTGACAGATATGACATTTAGCCATGAAAGTGGACGCCAATTTTAAAGATTACAAAAGGGAAACTTCAAACTTGCATGCAGAGGCTCTGATGTGACACCAGCTATGGGAATTTATTTACTCCATATCTATTGGCTTGGTTGTGTGTATACAGTTGTTTCTCTTTTTTTGTTACATATGCAGGTAGTGTTCACAGCATCTAATCTATTGTGTGTCTAGATCTTAACTCTAGAATGACCTTTCATTTGTAAAAGCTGGGGCTGTTTTGGATTTTTTTTATTTCAAATGATGGGTTGCACGCAAAGCTGCAAGCAACTTGCTGACACCGAGTCCCCAGTTAACTCCATTTACCCACACTGTGAGTAAATACTCTGAGATTTTATGCAGTTTTACTCACTTCTTGTATGTGTATCGATGAGTGTGTAAGGCATCTTGGAGACTCAAATGACAAATCTTGCTTTTCAATGCAAATGCTGTGCAAAAACCTACAACAAATACAGAAACACAAAAATATACAAATCTACTCAGACAAAGATCAAATAAATCTCAGTGTTAGATTAAAAGGGGAAAGGGGGACATCAAAGAGAAGATAAAACAGATGGCCCTATCTGACTGAGTGTATCTAATCCCTCTGTTTCAGTTATGTAGAATGATTGCTCATGGGTCAAATACAATATCTTCTTTTCTGACTTGTTTTGTGCTCCTGTATACGCCTTCAAAGATCAAACCTATTTGAACCTAAATTGAGAGGGAAGAATAACACAAAATACAAAAAGATGAAAAAGCCAACAGTTATATAATCTATGGATCATTTATAGCATGGTAGTCATGGGTTAAAGTCGGTGGGAACAATCGGGAATAACGTTATTGGTGCAGGTGTTAATAAGCTATGGTTGCTTACATCAGTATATAGCTAGCACTACAGAAGAGCAGCGAGTATATGGGGAGTAACATTTTTGAAAGTGTCAGGTCATTTCAAGTGCAACATATCAACAAATATTAGTCAACACACAAACTGCTTCTGTGCAGTTTGTCACACAATGTGCCTGCTAGCTAAAAGTACAGTTGCTGTTATTTCCCAGGAATAGAAAAGACTGAGATAACTTCAGAGATGGAGAAAGATGTAAGAAAGACAAAAAAGAAGAAGATGAATTATTTTTAAAACTTTAAAGTATGTAAAATTTAAATGTAGTAAATGCATTCATTTTAGAGTTTTTTGAACAGGTATTGGAGATATTTTGTATTGTATTGAATCTTTATTTTGAACATGTTAAAATATTACAACAACAGAGAAAAAAGAGACAAACAAACAAAGCAAAACAAAAGGAAAACAAAGCAATAACAATTATAAATAACTTACATGTTCAAAAAGGAGTATGAAGAAGCATAAACTTATTTAATCCCACCCCCTTTCCACTATTTAGTAATTAATAGTCTACACTTTTTGGGAGAATTGTGGTAGTAAAGAAACAGGCCTGTAATTTGTGAAGTGGTGTCTATCCCCAGTTTTATACAGCGGCACAGCTTTAGCTATTTTCATTTTGTTAGGTACTTTTCCTATCTGAAATGACAAGTTGCAGATGTATGTTAGTGGTTCTGCGATTCCTTCTATGACCTTCTTGACAAGTTTCATATCAGTATCGTTAAAATCAGTGGATGTTTTGTATTTACACTTGTTTACAGTATCAGTTATTTCTTTTTCCTCCACTGCTGTAAGGAACATTGAGTTAGGGTTCCTATCAATCAGGCTTTTATTACAGTCCACAGATGGCAGTGACTCAGGAATTCATTCTGCCAGATTTGGTCCAACATTTACAAAATAATTATTAAAGCTATTGACCACATCAGCAATATTTTCCATTATGTTGCCATTATCAATAAAATATTGAGGATAACTTTGTTGTCCAGAACTATTTTTAATAATACAATTTAAAATATCCCATATTCCCTTCATATTGTGTTTATTGTTGATCAATATTTTTGCTATAATACTCCTTTCTACATACCCGTATAATATTGGTCAACTTATTTTTGTATTTTTTATATTTATTTTCTGCCTCTTTTGTTTTTTGTTTTAGGAATTCCCTATAGAGTGTATTTTTATTTTTGCACCCTTAGTGATCCATGGTCTGAGTGTTTTTGCTTTCTGCTGTATTGTATTGTTGGACAGTTTTTATCATGCAATTCTATAAATATTCTTAAAAATGTGCCATATGCAATGTCAATATCACTTTCTTTGTATACATTATCCCAGTTCTGATTTAATAGATCATTCATGGTTTCTTCTGTCCTTACACGTCTGTATCTCAGTTGTTCCTCTCGATGATTTCTCTTGTAATTAGTGTCATAAACTGCAAAAACTGGTAAGTGATCACAGATGTCATTAATTAATAATCCACTCACAGTGTTGTTTTCTATATTGTTAGTTAAAATATTGTCAATTAAGGCGGCACAATGAGGTGTAATTCTGCTTGGCCTGGTTATTTTAGGATGTAAACTCAAACTGTACATAGTGTTTAGAAATTTGTCGGTCGTTTTATGCATTTTTGGATTCAACAGGTCAATGTTGAAATCACCACAGATAAACATAACTTTTTGATTTGTTTTAGAGAATACTTCTTCTATGAAGTCATTAAATATTTGAATACTAGAGCCAGGTGTTCTATATATACAGCTAATTATTATATTTTTCTCTTTTTCCTTATAAATTTCAATTGTTATACATTCTAATAAATTATCAATCACAGTTGTCATACTTTCCACCACCTTATAATTTAAGATTTTATCCACATACACAGCTACTCCCCCTCCACTTTTGTTCCTTCTATTTACAAAGTTGACTTCATATCCCTCCAGTCCAAAGTCCAGTCCTTTCTCTGCATTGATCCATGTTTCAGACATGGCAATAATTCCGAATGGGTTTGTCAACTGATTTATACATTCCTTTATATTATTGAAATTGGCATACAGACATCTGCTATTAAAATGGATTATTGATCATTTGTTTTCCGTGTTGATGGTCATCAGTGAAGTAGCAGCAGTTATTGCTGGTGTCATAGAAGAAATTATTTTCTGGGTCTATATCCTTTTCCAAGTCTAGAACATTATGGTCTGTGTACTGAAGTGTTCTCAGTTCCAGTTTATCATAGACAGAATTCCAATGAATTAGATTGTTATTGTTGCCGGATGCAGATGAAGATCTTTCAGACTGTGCCACGTGTTGTGTTGTGTGTCACGTCACATATGCATTTGTACCTCCAGTGTAAGATGAACATCAGTATTTGTCCAGCTCCTCAATGTTTCTGATGACCAGCACTTTGGCTTGTTACGGTGTTCCATTGAGTTTAATGAATATTTTACAGTTTGTGGTCCATGTATTTTGAATTTTTCCCTGTTTCTTCAAGTACCGTGCTTTCCTGGCAATGTCCGCATTTCTTTTTGTCAGATCTTCATTCATTAAGACATCGGATCCTTTCAGATTCTTTCCTTGTTTTATCAGTGCAGTTTTGTGTTCTCTGTTAACAAATCTCACAATGATGGCTGGTTTGTCGCTGTCATTTTTTTCGGGGTAGAGGGTGGCAAACCTCAATGTTTATAGTCCATTTCAACACCTTTGGACCGTAAAAAGGTAACCACTTGATGCTCCATGGAGTTGACATCTTCCTCTCCTGGCCCCCTACGCTGTCAGTGGCAACCGCCCGAGCGTATGACCAGGGTTTGATGTGAAACCCCGTCATGATGACATCGTTCATCCAGGTGTACTGCTCCAAATCCCCCACTCTGTTCTCCAGGTAGGCCAGCCATCCTTCTAGGTGTTCTGGATGCAGAGACCCTTAACTTCCTCCACCAGGTCCAGGATGGCTTTCTGCTGCAGTTTGACAGCAGAAATCTCCTCTGTCATAAACTCCAGCGACTTCTTAATATCATCACCTTCCTCAGCTGTCAGTACTTTCTTCAGGCCCATACTGAGAGACGCTCTCGTAGCGTTACCCTGACAACCCTTACCCTTACATTTGTACTGGACAAAGTTTGCATTCAAATACTAGGCAGTTTAATGCAGGTTCCGCTGGTTCATTTACAGTACTGTGGTGAAGTTGGACTGGTGTAGAGCAGGCTGTGGTGTTCCACGGCGTTCCACCATTACACTAGTTTTATACTGCTTAGAGACTGGAAATAAGCTGTGATAGTATTTCTTATTGAATTCAGTTGTGGAAATCCACAAACGCAACACAGGTCAACTGATCACAGCCTGCACACAGAAAATCAATTGAAGCACACAAGAGAAATTATGTGACCTATTTCTACATGATTCTTTTCCCTATGCTTCACCACTGCAACCGAATCCCATTTTAACACCTGATTAGACATAGTTTTCTATTTAGGCAAAGTCTAATGTTTGTGTTCTACATGACATAGAATTACAATTTAGCTTGAAAGAAAGATATAAATATTCCCTTAATAGTATTCTAACTTACCACTCAGTCAAACCAAACAGTTAAAAATAAATAAGCTGAAAATCTCTCTAGGGAAGAAGTATTAGAACTGGCAGTGTTTCTAGTATAAATAATCAAAAGTGTGGGCACTGGTGGTCAAACCCAAGGGTCAGCTGAGGAATTATTTGATCAAGAAGACTTATTTCTACGGCTGATAAGCCTGAAGCTGCTCAACCAGCTGAAGCCTTGATGCAGCACATAGTTGTATTGATGTGGTATCACTGCAGAGATAATGCTGGGAACAAGTGTGCAGGGAGGTGAAGGGAAGAGCAAAAGATCCAGTGACTGTAAGGTTAAAAAAATGTGACATGGCTGCCGAGAAGGAAAGATTGTCTGAGTAATAATTGGAGTGAGGGGGAAAAGGAGAGGCAGAGACTGAAGGTGGTCAGACGAGATCAAACTGGAATACAAAACATGTAGGGCAAAAGACAGCAGTGTATCTAAATGAGTGTTCCTTCTGGCCAGTAGTTTGTTGAAATCATTGTTAACTCCTTAGCCTTGGCTGTCTTTGTATCCCATTTTATCTTCTGCCAGTCATCCCCTCTTCCTCTCCTTTCTTGTCAGGCTCTCTTGTTTCCTTTTGCCTTCATTTCTCCCCAGCATGCTGTCCTCTCATCTTCTCTCCTTTCTGAAGGTTTCAGGATGACATTGGTGCAGCTTATTCATTGGTGGCATCCTTCAGTGAACTCTATATATGACCTGACAGCCATTTGAACACACACAAGCCCATGTGATTCAGATGCACATTAACATACAAGGGCAGACAGACACACACACGCACACACAGCTAGAAGGAATGAATAAGATGAATGGCAAGTGACATACCAGGTTAGGAGAGTGGCTGTCCCACATATCAGAAGACCTTATAAACAGGCCAGAGTAACCCCTCCTTGAGCATAGTTTCTCTTAATCTTGCAGCCATCATTGATATTGAGCTTCTCTACACATGTGTGGCTCATGATTAAAAGGTAGCATCTAACTGTGTTTAGATGCATATATTAGTTTATCATGCTGTGATGGCAATCAGACTAGTAAATGGAGACACAGATCAAAATCTAGACTGAGCAATCTCAGAGGACAGTCAAAATCATCTCTCACAGAAAAATACACACATAGTGACTTTTGTCTTTACTATTCATCAGTAGTAAATCACAGTGCTGATTTTGTTTTGCTTTATTTATTTATATGTATAATACTGCAAGGACAAATCAAACTAAAGGTCACAATTATTGTCTGTGTAGTCCACAGATTTGATTTTAATGAAACATTTTGCATCATAAATAATTGTCCTTGTTTCTTGATATGACACATGTTTTTATACCATAGACAGGCTTCCTCTGGGAATCAGTGCTTGATTATGGGACAAACAGAAGACACAAGGGGTAAACTTAAGTTCAATTGACAGTAATCCACTTTCAAGGAAAGGCAGTGTTCATCAATCATTTGCAGACATTTATTGCAAAAATATGAAGTTAATTAGTAAAAAGCATTTTGATTGGCAAAATGATTGATTTGATTTTACTGTTAATTTTTTTAAACCGCATAATAACAGAAGGAAGCAGAAAACGCGACAGGAGACAGGCTTTGTAGTACGAGTAATATTAGTCAAGCCAGTATCTTAATGCTAAATCATTTATTGATTTTTTTTTCCAGGCTTAAGTTAGGCCGTCTGGTTCCTGTCTAGCGCCTGTACTTGCATCTTTTCATCTCTTTCACCAGCAGCATGGTAATAATTTTGGTAGGCTTGTAAGAGTGCTTCATTACAATCATGCAGCAGTACTTAAGAACCATAATTTGAACAAACAGCCTTTGCATGACTTGAAATACTGAGGGAACAATTGCAACCCTGTAGAGAATAAAGTGGTTTCAACTCATTTGTATCGTGTTGTTTGATGCCTGCCATACTTTCAATTATTTTGTCTGCTGAAAATGTAAAGATTATCAGATGGATAAAGTGTGATGTGTACTGTTCAGTTCCATCAATCAGTTATTGATATGAAAATGTCTGACAGTCTTTTGACAGTGACTCATAAACATGAATGCATTGTGGCATTGTGACTCTTTTCCCTTGTGTGCTATATTAATAACACACACACCACACACACAAACACAAGCTGGCATTCTGACTCCGTCCCTGGGCACAGAACATAAATCTTTCCTAATAACAGTGGTGGCATTTCAGCAACAATAGGGATTACACACAACCTCTATCGAATGCCGCACCAGCCAGAACACACACGGACCCTCCCATCACACATACACACATGCTCTCACTTTCTCTCTCACACACTTAAGAGACACAATAAGGTGCAAGTTCTTTAAGTTCCTCAAGAGAAAGGGAGAAGAGAAAAAAAAAGCTAAAAGGAAAAGAGAGCAAGCAAGGCAAGGGAAAGAGAAAAAACTTGCCCTGAATTTTTCTTGTTTCCATTTGTAAGAGTGTTTTGAAATAGTGCAGTTTCATATTAGAAAGAGAGGCTGTATTGCACATTTTCTGCTACAAGCAACATACTGAAAAAAAGCTAAAATTAGAGTTGCCAACAAGAAACTCTAACCACAGACAAAGGCATGTTTGTGAGCTCTAAGTGTTCCTTAAGGTCCTCAGACAGCTGGGTGCTCTTGATTTAACAGCCCATGGGAAACTTTTACTCACAAACAGTTGTGCTTGTGGGTAACAGCACTCCAGTGAACACACAGGAGCAGACGGAAGTTCGTCTTGAATATGAGCTGCCGGTAATTCAGCTGAAGTAGTACTTTAACATCAGCTGATGTCAATAGATTGAGCAAGAAGCCACTTTCAGCTCAGTTTAGAAAAGGGCATCTCTGCGTATAATGAAAAAAATGCAAACTACTTTTCTGTAACACGCCATCTATCGCTCCACAAGTCTGAACACTCTACGAATCCCTCACATGACTAAAGGAAACACAAAACACTGAACGCCCTGTGGTCATTTGTAAATATTATAAGTGCTAAGAAATGACAGCACAAACATATTGATTTAATTGCTTTTATCAGTTATTTACTATGTTATTTGTTGTTATGGTTATGTGCTTTGTCTTGATGTGTGCTTTGGCTGGCTGTTTGCTGTCCTGTGAAAGAAGCACACTGTGGTTTGGCAGGTTAACGGGTTTATCCGTTTTTGGGTGCGATTTCTGCGTCATTGGATTATTTAAATTTTAACTTTTAGTTGCAGCTTTTTTGTCATGTTTAGTGCTATATCTTGATAAGTCCCTTCAGTGTGCTGCTTTTAAAACAGATTTAAAAGTTTGAGTCAGCACTATGTGTTTGATTAAGAAGGGCTTGAAGCATGCATTAAAATTAAGGTAAGCGTGATTTAAAAGAGAAAAAAACCCCAAAGTTATCAATTGAGAATAGAGAAATATAAATTTAAATAAGCCTATGTAATCTGCTTATAGTTTTTTGAAGGGTTTTTAGGACAGGCTGTTCAATGGTAGGGCTTAAGGACTACTCTGTGGCTGACTTTAAGGAGCTCATCCCACCTCTGGTCAACAAGTTTTATTTTGTCTGTTGCATTTTTGCTGTCAATTAACTTCGGGCTGAATAAACACCTGGTTGGTCTGCAGCATCATCCATCTCTCTCCTCAGCCTCCTGCTTTAATCCAGTTCCTACTGGTCATTCTAACACCTTGTTCTGCTTTGACAACCCACACTAAAACTAATGAAGAATGGTGAATGAGGTTTCTGAAGCGTCACAGTGAACAATGAAAACTTGTCAGGTAATTTGTGAGACTAGTCACACGATTCATCACTGTCAGCCTATCTCAATCTCCATCTGGTGGGGCTAGGATATAAATACAAACTGCTCAGCTGCAGCAGGAATAGTAACTTCCCTTTTATCCACTGTATTGATTTCTATGTTGCAGTACAAACTGCTGATGGCAAATTTTAGATTAGATAATTAAAACACAAATCATACTGTGGTGCTATTAAAAAAAAAAGCTCAAACCACTGACATTAATTAACGGTTTTGAATCAGACTCGGCATTATTTCATGCACTTTAAGAATTCAGCGTTATATCAAATATCATGAGAAGTCACAAAGCCTACACATAATTAAGTATGTGTGTCTGCACTGTCGGTAATTCTAATAGCTTGACAGGAAAGAACCATTGCTCCTTTCCTGGTTAAGAACTTTGGCCAGAAGTGAGATCAAACAGCAATTAAAGTGTAATGTGTTTATTAGCTTTTTATCTACTGTCCCTATTTGCAGTAACACTAATGACTTGTCTTTCAGACGGCAATTTAGATAACTGCATCCTATGCTCTGGTGGATAGTTGGCACAGTAAAGTAATAATTATAGCATCTACTAATTTCAGTGTCACTGCATTAAATTTATAGAAAAAAAAAACAGGTGTCTAAATCATAAACCACACATCCCACAGCCAAGCCAGATCGTTTTTCAACAACTGTTCCTAATTTTTCCATCACTGTGGGATGATTAGATGCTTCAACAATCAAACCTATGAGAATGAGAGTTGCTGTGAAATGTATGAGCACTGATAAGAGATGTTGGTTATGCATAAAAGTGCTGCTGCTTTCCAGAAAAATGAAAGCAAATCTAGACTGTCTCTACATGATTACGTTTTATTGATAAAGGCAGCAAGCACTTACAAATGCTTTGATATGTAGCAACTGATGGCCTGACAATGCCAGATTTTCAGATTGGTCCTTGTGTAACTCTCACAGAACAACTGTGCAATCCCACTTGTCAATGTGTCAGTCTGTGTGCAGATTGGACAAGCAGCACTGGTTGTTGGGGTGCACAAGTCAGCGAACTCCTAGTGTCACTCCCAAGCCTGGGTATATGGGCAGGATTGTGTAAGGAAGTGAATCTGGAATAAAATCTTTATCAAAAAAAAAAATGTGGATTATCAGGAATAGGAAAGTTACTTTCAGGTCCTTTCTATTCACCACAACTGGTAGCTTCACAAGAGTTTTACATAAAATGCCCTTACTGACAGAACCCCAAAAGAATGTGTCTCTCTTCCCAGGATTGACCCACCTCCAGTGTTGTTGGCCTACAGGGCACTGGTGGAAACTGTGTGCTACAGTTGGCCAAAGACAAAGGAAACTCAGAGGAGAAAGGTATGTTCCGAGGCAGCAAGAGAGAGGAAAGGGTAGGAGTGTGGAGGTGAGAGTAGGAGCTTTAAGTGTAGGGATTATTATAGTAAGTGGAGTGAGTTCACTAATATGATTGAGAAAAATAGGTAGCTATACTGGGCCTCATTTACTAATATGTCCATGCAAATATTCTTTTCCTGCACAAAAATGAGTTTCCACACAAAATCAAAGGGCTCATACTTATTGCCTGCAATGTGGATACTATGTGTGATACAGCTGACAGCTGATCTGTGTATATGTACTGTTATTAAATGAGAGCCATCATGTGTGCAGGAGACTAGGTGAAAGGGAAGCAAGGTCAGGAGCATTGGTGGTGGATTCAAACTGTTCTACTGTGATGTAGACAGGAAGAGAAATCGAGTAGGAATCTTGAAGGAAGAATATGTGAATAGTGTTCTAGAGGTGAAGAAGTGTCAGACAGGATCATGAGTTCAAAGTCGGAAACTGAAGGTGTGATGTTGAGTGTTCTCAGCATGTATCCCACACAAGCTGGATGTCAGAAGAAAAGCAGGAATTCTGGAGTGAGTTGGATGAAGTGGTAGAGAGTGTCACCAGGGGAGAGAGCGTGGTGATTAGAGCAGACTTCAATGGACATGTAAGTGAAAGGAACAGAGGTGATGAGGAGGTGTTGGGTAGTTATGGTGTTAGGGAGATAAAAGCAGAAGGACACATGGTAGTGACATGGTAGTGCAAAAAAGATGGAAATGGCTGTGGTGAGCACATACTCCAAGAAGAGGGAAGAACATGGGCTGATGTATAAGTGGAGGAAGGTGCAACATCTTATGCAGAAGATGAAAGAGAAAGAAGACTGCAAACTGCTGTTGGGGGAGAATGTAGCTCGGCAGAATCAGACGGTAGTCTGCAGCATAGCTCTGGAAATCATGGAAGCTGTGAGTGTAACATTCAACCTGCATATCTAAGGTCAACCATCCAAAACAATGGACCGAGCACAAGAGAGCTGTTGGTGGAGAAGAGTGTCAGGGGTAATTTTTTGACAGAAGGATAGCATCTAATCAAAACAAAGATTTGCGAGATGGAACTGAGACTTGCTATGATGTATGGTATGGCACTGACAAAAAATCAGTTGGCAGAGCTGAAGTTGAAGATGTTAAGATGTTCACTGGGAGTGACCAGGATGGACAAGATTAGAATATTAAAGGGAAAGCTCAGGTTGAGCTGTTTGGAGTTAAAGTTAGACAGGTAAGCCTGAGATGGTTTGGACATGTGCAGAGGAGGAATAGTGGATACATTGGACTAAGGATGCTGAATATGGAGTTGCCAGGCAGGAGAAGAAGATATATATACACTGCTCAAAAAATAAAGGGAGCACAAAAAGAAGACATCCCAGATCTGAATGAATGAAATATTCTTATTAAATACTTTGTTCTTTACATAATTGAATGTGCTGAACACAAAATCACACAAAAATTATCAATGGAAATCAAATTTAGCAACCAACGGAGGTCTGGATTTGGAGTCACATTCAAAATTAAAGTGGAAAAACACACTACATAGCAGATGATCTGCTATGATGACCCAAAAAGATCTCCTTTTGGATATTCTCATGGGTTCAAATTTTTCTTTAATGTACACTAAAAGTTAACCAAATAATAATCATGAGTTTTCAAAGAAATTTCAAATTAAATGAGTCAAGTGAAGGGAGACCAGATACATAAATATAATGAGGACTGAAAATAGTTTGTGCTCAGCAAGCAAGCAACTGTTAACATATATCAGAGTTCAGTTCAGTGCACATTAGTAGAGAAATTATAAAAGAGAGACACACTACTTTCCACAATATTCACACACCAAATTACAAAATATAAATCTTTGGGAGGATTTTCTAAAGAGAAAGATGCTGATTGTCTCTCCCCTGCCCACAAGGAGCCAATTAAGAACCGAATCCATAAATATACAGTATGAGCCAACATTGCTGTTGCCTTGATGCATGTAGACAACATTTTTCGAGGGCATTCAGATAGGTATATCTACTTGTTATCATAATAAACACATAAGTAAGTGTACCTATACTGCTGTGGAGTGAAGTGGGAGAAAGACAGGAAGCAGATATGTGTAAGCAACATTAGAAAAAAATTGTGTTGCAGAATTTAAATATGAAAAAGAGAAAAAAAAAAATGTTGGTGCCCAAAAGGTGTTAAAAATAAATTACAATAAAAGAAGGAAAATATAGTATTAAAAAAAGCTTCCTGCTCTAATCACCATTACAGCTGTGTGCAAATAAATTGGATGTTTCATTAAGAAACCAGCAATTAACCAGGTTCCTTCTTCCAAAGTCACTGGCACAGGTACTTCAGCTCATATTAAATCCATAGAGATGCATCTCTGATGTTGCCTGGTATGCTTGCTTGTATGTTTGTGAGTATGTGACTCATGCAGCACATGAAGGCCAGAGTACACCTGTCTGAGTAGACATTGATTCAAGAGTAAGTACATTTTATCTTGCTTTTGAAATGAGGGCATATTAGGACTGATGTGTAAGATGGAAAGGCATATTCTTAGTAAACATATACAGTGCTTAAAAGTTTATCAGACCACCTGTCCTAAAAACAAGAAAACCAATATTTTAGAAATCAGTCAAAGACTGTTTGAAATATAAAAAAATTATAACAAATAACAAACTGAATTCACGT
>VVHJ01043907.1:0-12800 GCA_015107715.1 Tylochromis polylepis | reverse complement strand
CCCCCCGCATTGCAGTCATTTGTCACTTGTACAGCTGTTTACTGTATCATTTACAAGTATGCATGCTTATCATTTTGAATATATTTTAATGTAAAAACAGAAAAAAACTGGTGCATCTTTGCCTTTCAGCTTTGCTGCTTTTACTTCCCTTGCTTTCTCTGTTTTTCCTCAAGCCCCTTTGTGTCCCGCCGTCTTGTTTTTCAGACAAAGCTCCTTTTATCCCTGCTCTGCCTGGTGCCCACCTGTTGGCTCTGCTTTCCATCATCTAGCCTGCAGTAGGGAGACACCAGTGGCTCAGGGCCTCCCTGCTGTGTCTTTGATCACTCATGTGACCTGTAGCAGATGTACACTCAAGAAACAGTAAGGTATGTAGTAAAGCCTGTATCTACAGTGCCAGGGACATGAGCAGGGGATATTGTCACCCCTGTGCACATCTTGTGAAAACACCCCCACCACTGCCTGGCCCCTGTGAAATGGCCCACTATGGCAGAGAACCACTTGTCGTACTCAGGAACTTAACGCTGAGAAATAAGATGCCTCTGATGGGTGATCTGTTGTGAGCGCTGACACTTCATACAGCATGCTCTCTGCTGACACTGAGCACCTCATGGTGACATTCGACTTCCTTGTACTGAGGAGAAATAACAAATGATGGAGTGTGATATGGGGAGATTTGTAGACAGTTGGCATACAAACTTGCAAAGCCTGGAGGAGATGGATGGCACATGGTGGAGTACAGTACATTTACTTCTCCACACACACCACTGGGTTTAACGGGCCATGTAATGTGAAATATCTAAGTGAGGAAAATCACATCTTACATTATTCACAATCTGTATTTGTTCCCAAATTATGAGTGGATTATATACAAGTCCACATCTCCCCCACTTTCCAGACTTATGTCCTCACTTTCTGTTTTAAAGCCATTAAAAGCATGCCCGATTTATTATGTGGCACCCACTGGAAAATATGAGCTCTATTTCACCCTAATTGAGAAAGCTGATTTGTAAGCCTGCTTAAATTACAGTTTCTCAATGGTGAACAGGGTAAATCAAGAGCAATGTTGAAATTACTTCACTAGCTTTGTCTTCTTATTTTACTTGCAATTTTCTACTAAATTAAGGCTGCATATGAAAGACCACAAAACATTGAGAACTATCTTAATATTTTCTAAAGGCAAAAGGCTAATTAAGACATCCACAGGGCAGTATTACTCAGACTGAGTCAGGATGCAGAGGGGTCATCAGCTTGATTCTTGATGTCTCAGTTAACCATTATTTTTTAATAAGACTGGGTCTCATTGTTACATTACCTGTTTTATTTTTTCCATCACTTAGAAACAGAAGCAGGCTTTATGACATTAAAGAAATATTCATAGGGAGCTCGACCACAATTTATAGTTAGTGATTGTTATGCATTTTTTGGATTTAAAAAAATGCATGAATTAGAATGTGTGTCCAACATTGTGTTGATTTATATTTGAAACATTACAACATTTATACGTTCACTAAATCACCAAATCAATATACGAACATTCTCGTGACAATGCGGCACATAGTTTACATTTCACTCAGTAGTGTTACTAAGGTCCAGCTTAACAATTAGCACTTATAAAACAGATTCCCCCAGCAGAGGCTCTATATCACACTATATATCAAACTATAAGTGTCTATATCAATTTAATAACATTTTATAAATTTGTTGTAAATATGTTTGCTGCCAACAAAAAAAAAATCAGAGAATAAAAATCTGTATTATTTATTACTGGTGCTCACCAGCAAAACACAAAGATATTACATGTAATTAAAAAAAAACTTTAGACCCTCCTACTGTCTGTATAAGCGGTCCATGGGATCCTCCAGGGATCATGACACTATTTTCTGGAGAATTGATTGGTCAGTAGGTGGTGATTTCGTACCTATTGATCTCATACCTATAGATCAACCTGCTCCAGGGCAGGTTAGATTCACAGCACAAATTAGCATGGTGATTTATCCAAGTAACAAGTGAACCACCATCATAGTACAGAAAATACAGGGTTAACCCTGAAGCTTCCTGGATAAGCTAAAATCCAGCTTTGTAGTATAGCCCTCTGGCCCTTGTGTACTGGGGCAGCAGTTAGTGAAACTGGTTCCTTTGCCCTTTGCACTATTGTTCCCGTGAAAATACTTGCCCAGTTGTCTTCTGCGCAGATTTTCTGGGTTCTGGTGAGATTCCCTCTGAGGAGAGGAACTTTGGATTTGCCTGTTCATCTAGAACCCTGGACTTCACTAATGGAGACCTGTTCCCTGAGTATTGAAACCTGTCAAATTTTTAGCTTGGAGTCCTGTCTTTGAGTCCAACCCACCTGAGTGTTTATGACAGAGGCTCAAGACTGCCATGAACTGAAAACTAGTGGAACACCAGACTCACTGTTCACAGTGGTGCAGGTTTTAGATTGCCTGCTTTGAGGAAAGTTGGAAAAAAAACCTATTAAAAATGCTCTCATTAAAAGTCAATTGAAATGATGATGAAACAAAAGCAAAGCTTAATTCATAATTCATAGCATAAAAATGTCTTTATTAGGGTGGTACATAAAAGTAGATATTTCAAACCAAAGAACACTTACTGTATTTGTTCTGGCTAAAGACACTTTCAGAAGACACATAAAAAGTGTAATAAATGTAATGTTTTTAAAGAATTCTGATTGTTTTACACTACACTAAAGACTATAGTTACTCTCACAGAAGAAGAGAGGAGGTGTCTGTTGGCAGTCTTTTGTTTTTGCTGAAGTCTGATGGCATTTATTTCATCACACACTGGTAGGATGTTGTGATAAAATGTGCTGTTGTTTTGTCCTTTTGTGTTCTGAAATGTGCCACAACTTTAGTGGGAGGTGATGATTCATTACTGGCTACAATCAACTTACATAGTCTTTATTAATCCAGGAGACTTGTCTTTTGAGAAAAGTGGAGTCCCTTAAAGGAGGCCACTTTAAAGAACTGACCGACTGGGGATTGCTTGTAATTTAGTGTTTCCATTAAATGATAAGTGGCATAATCTGGACTTTAAAGATACTTAAATCAGCTTTTCCCCAGAGTTACTGCTTATTGATAAAATCAATAAGCAGTGTTAAAGAGAAATTGGATGAGGTGTTTAGATGCAGCTGCTTCCTGATTCGGAAGCCTTGGTATTAGCAGGTTAAAAATCAAAGTAGGTGCTGTTCCTCAGCACCTATTATCCATCAACTAGTGTGTGTATAATGATCTGACTTTGCTGGCTATCCTGCAACTTACAGTGCCTTTCAGATAAAGTCAGAAGTTGGAATTTCCACGTTCCCAGTTGGAATTTTTCATCTGGAATTACCTCTCAACTTGGATTTGAAAAGAGCAGCTCCACCAACCTCGAGTTAACAATTCAACATGGCAGCACTGGAATGCACTCAAGCCAGGAGGGACGCCACTTCCGAGTTCCGACATCTGAGGTACACTAGGGGTCAAAAGTTTTGAACACCCCAATTTTTCCAGTTTTTTAATGAAAATTGTCTGATTGCACTCTGAAATGAACGCATAGTACAAATAAGCAATTGAAGTTAAAAAAAGAAGTCATGGAATCAATGGAATCAATTTATAGACCAAAATGTATTCTAAACTTTATATATATTTTATATATATATATATTACATACATTCTAAATTACATAGTCTACTGTGATAATTATTTATTTTCAGTTGCAAATATACAGTACAGTACAGATATACTGTAAATGCAAGTGTCCAGTTTGGATAACACATGGTCTCAGGTTTTGCGTCCATTTGCTGCACTAAGAGAATCCCCCACCCGTTTCCATCTGTGTTACTCTCTTTGTGCTCCCATTGCAAGTCTGTTGTTAAGGGCAAAGTCTTATGATTTCCCATAGGGAGCCACAAAAAACCCCTGGAATTCGTATTCCTAGCATGGACATGGATCCGTCAATCATCTTATCTAATTCTGGCTGGGGCTCAAAAGAAGATATTCTCTTTCTGTCCTCCTGTATGTATTGAAGGGATGTGTTTTACAACAAAAGGAGAGGAGTGCCGATAAATCCCCCATGACTGAACGACATAAAGCTGTGTGAAGAAATGGATCTGGAAACAGGGTCACTTTAAAAAATCCCTGACTTAATTTGGAGTGAGTCAAGATATGCACCTTTTTAAAAAAAAAAAAGAAAGTAAATACAAAGTGACACGGTGGTAATATTCAAGTACATTAGTTGTCAGGAGGGATCAGGGCATGAAAAGAACAATGAATCCAATGGCATGGTATCAAGATTATTCAAAATTATTATGTGCTCTAACACAATGACAGACAGAGAAGGCACGCTGTGCAAACAATTTTTAATTCATCTTTGTGGCGGGGCATGGTCTGCGGCACGGCTGCAGGGAAGGCCGACACACCTGAGCGGCATGAACAATCACCCCACACCTATATTAAAAGACTGAATTAGGCCCTGACTGTGTTGTTGTTGGTGTGTATGTGTGGCTGTCGGCTGGAAAGCTGCAGCCGAGTGTTACTGATGCGACAACCGTAATAAAGTGTGCCAAGTGTTAAAGTTAGGAAGATGCGGTCGGTTCTGTCATTCTCCTGTCACAGTCGTGCTGAAACCCAGGAGTGTGGAGTGGCGGAACCGCGACCAGGCTAGCCAGGGGAGGAGCTGGCCCAAATGGTGGCCAAGCTAGCGGCCACGTGGAGGGAGCAGGCTTAGGGTTAGGATTAGGGTTATTATCCTACGGGTAGGATGGTTTGCCAAACTAGGATGCTTTGTCAGAACATCGGTCCAAGCACCGGATGCAGCTAATAAAAAGTCTGGCAGCTTGGATCGGTTCCTGGCTGACACTGCTGCCCCCACCGGCATCCATCGACCACAGGGGAGTACCTGATGTTCGGGCTGTTCTGACACCTGTGCCAGTCCCCAGGGTGAGACCAGCCAAGATCATACCCCGCAACAATCTTATTAAAAAGTGCAAAGAACTTAAAAAATTCAATCCCGTTTGGAAGAAGAACTGAATTTACATAGTGGAAACAGAAAGTTGATCATCTCTCAGGCTGATTTCTTGTACATAGCAACAGTGCACATAACTAATGTAGTATAGGCCTGCCATAACAAAACAACACAATATATATATTTTTAGAAACCAAGTAAAAATAACAATACTTGTGGGACACTGTGTTTAAGCATTTGGTAACATTAAATATATTAAAGAAAAAAGATTACATGGAAATATAGTCTAGAAAACAAAAACAAAGTTCTTGTAGAAGTAAGCCTCATCACATCAGTGGAACATGTAGATCAAATATATCAATACAGACTACATGGACTAACAGTCAACTGGAAAAAGAGCTGATATACAGTATAAACATGCAAAAACTGCAGATGTGAAAAAAATGAAACAAAAAAACTTAGTTTGCTAACTTTGCTCCAGAAATAAGGTTTTAAAAGAAAATTGTCTCTTTTAAATTATACTTCTGTCACTATCTTTGCTGTTTATTGTTACTAATTTGAAATGAGGATTTTTGCAAGGAACAATGTCCTGCCTGTATTCCAAATATGTAGCAACAAACCCATGGTGCTAAGCTTTAATGTTACAGTATTACAGTAGTATTTTGAGATGTTTTAAAAAAAATTGTGTGCATGGGCAAATACTACAAACCAGCACAGGGTTATTATTTGGCAGACTACTTGGTCACTGGGTGCAATCACTACCTGGAGTCTCTGCTGGTTGCCAGGCAACTTGAGAGTGATGGCATGTATGTTGCTTGCTTTATTCAGTTGGGAGCTTGCCCTCCTTGGTGATTCCAAGAAAACAATATCATTTTCAATATCATTTACAAATATCAATGTTAATGGCCACTAAAAGCTAGAATGTTTAAAACAAATTCCTTATACACAGAAATGTATGCACTTGCATTTATTTATATTTAAATCAAATAGAGAGAAAATTATGGAAGCGTGTTCCTTGACTGCAAGGATGAATAAAAGGTATATACCACCTACCAGAACTTAAAGTACCTGCTGGCCAATGCCTTGGTCAGGAGACTTGAGGATCACGGTTCCATGGAGAACAAGTACAATATATACTTTTAGCCTTTATTGGATAGAGACAGTGTAGATAGATGGGAAAACAGGGAGTGAGAGGGGAAGACTCAAACCTGGGCCTACTGCTCTCTGGCCATACAGCAGATGGTCACCTGCTCACCCACTGAGCTAAACCAGTGCTCCAGGCAAATATTATAGCTAATATTTTAGCACTTATAATAAATTTTGTGTTGCAGTGCTTCTAAGTGAAAACCAATATAAATTAAGCTGTACATTACGCTACAGGCAAAAATAAAAAATATGGAGCATACCATAAAATGAACTGCATTAAAAAAATCTAGTTGTGATGGCTTTGTTATGGCTGATAATGAAAATGACAGACATGAAATGATAAAAAGCTCAGAGATTTATCCATTAAATTATTATTTGATAGACTTTGATTTTATCACTTTTGTTTTGTGTTCTACCCTTGCAGATCAAAGCTTTTCCCACAAGCAGCTATATAATCCCCCAGTCACTGACCTTTTGACATTAAACAGATACGAGTAATGCTCTGAATAGAAAAGGAGGTATTTGATTTTTTTGATAGTCTGAAGTGGAAAGTAAAGCTCTCGTGAGTTGTAATCAATGACTCTATAAAACATGTGACAGCTCACCAAAAGTGAAACCAAAATGTTTCTATTGTTTCCTGGTATCATAAAACCCACCCCCATGCAACCAATAGGACTGGTGTGAAACTAAAAGAAAGGCTGGAAACAAGTTGTTTTTTTTTTCCAAAAATGCTTTTCCTATTATCATTAGTTCTTATCATGTTAATCTGAATTCAAGGGATCACATTTTTCATAAGCTTGCTTTTAAGTACTAACTAGATGTTGTAAAATTGGGGTGCAAAATCATGCTCATAGCTTTACAGTGAACAGTAAAAACTAAATGTATAAAGGCTAATTTACACCATTATGACCAGCTGTCAGACTTAGATTTAACTCTGTCTGTGAAACTGGATTTAAGAAAGAAGCGCTTCAAGTTAAAGTTTTAAAAACATGTTTAGCCCCATTTTCTGCCAGTACGGAATGTTACATCACCGAGTTGGTTGGTTGCTGTCAATAGACTTACATTAGTTTATGTTAGCTAACTAGTAACAACCAATATCTCAGGACACAAAAACTAAAAATCAGTTTAAGGGTTTCACTTTTGTGCTGTCCCTGGCTGCAACAATGAGTTTTATGTGAAAACTAAGGACATACTCTCCACTTTCATTCTATCGCTCAAGTAATCGCTTAAGTGGTTCTTTGCTGTTTGGCTAGCTGCACTGACATGGGAAAATCCAGCTGTTAGCCGTAATACTCGGGCTTGTTAAGTACTTTATGAATGAGGACTGCGTGGAGGAGAGTCTGTTTGAATCACCAGACCAACAAGCTGGAGTCCGACACTTCACCTAATCTCGATAGGCCGGGTGTAATGAGGCACACAATCAGCTGGCAAAGCAAATGTTCACAAAATGCGGTAGCAGCTCTATTTTTATGACCAATTCTGTTTACATTCTACATGCTTCCCTTAGGCAGTATCACCCAGTAACACTGTGAAGAGTCTTGAAGTTGTTTCTGACCAGAATATCTCCTTTAAGTCTTTAAGCTCACTTTTTAAAACCTTCAATGTAACTACAACCCATGGGTTCACGGTTTGGTAGACACCAAATATTTGAATGGTTCGAAAGGAACTACTCGGAGACAACTAAGATTTCAATGGGTAAATGAAACTGTGGATCAGGAATATTTCATACGGAGTCATCCAAACCATGCAGCAACACATTAATGACCAACTTCTGTTGTCATCTCAGATGCTCTCTTGACAGAAGTTTTTGTCCATTTTCAGCTTTTTTTTCTGCCATATGATTGCATTTGTCTCTGCCCATTGGGGACCCTCATATTAACTTTTATTGAGGAGAAAAAAGTAAATGGTCATCCTCCATCGTCACTGTGCCAACGTTTATATTATCCTAAGCATAGCTCTATAGCTAGTCACTAGGAAACACACCATTATATGCCAGCAAGCCCAGGTTCAATAACCCTTCAAACATTGCTGCTGTTCAGCTTTCTGTCTTCATTTATGTCTGAAGTGATAGCAGAGCTGCATGTTTTAGTTTTTTAGAAATCCCTCAGTCAGAACATGGTATATCATCTTTAATGCAAACTAGTGAGCTAACTTCCTGCTGGCATCAAACTAAACTTCACAAATCCTCTTTTCAGAATCAGAATACTTTAATAATCCCTAAGGAAATTATGTATGTATTTTTCATTTATGCCTGAATGTTAAACTTTAATAAAAATTAGTGTGGCTCTTCCAGGTGTTAGAATAAAGGTAATAGACATTGGGCCATTTTTTAACTCTCAGTGATGCCACGTTCTTTGTTTGTTTGAGCTTGATAAACAAAGAAGAGTTAGAACCTGGAAACACTTAGTGACATCAGACTTAAAGGTGAATTAATTGAAGATGAATTGCTGAGAGGACTGAAAGGTTCTCGGAGCATTTTGGCTGACACACACAAGCTGCCAGTAATATTAGTGCCAGTTTCTAGCTATCTCAGTTTGCTGATATCACACCCGATGTCCACAAAATAACAGGTTTGATTAAAAAATAAATGTGAAAAATAGTGAAAGAATATAAATAAATAGCAAAGCCTATACTTTATGTGTAGAAGCCATTTTATGTGTTCTCAAAATGTATCTTTATATTTTTCCACTGAGGAATTTTTCAGCACTGACTCTTTATATTGATTGTATATATTCTTAATGAATTCTTATATATGATGAGTTGTGGTTGACAGTACAGTACTCTGTACAGCCTATTTGATAGAAGTAATATCAAGCATTCCTACATGCTGTCCAATGCTAAGGCAGCTCATCAAAACACCTGTGATAATACCTCTATAGGTTTTCCTCTGTTCACCTGCAAGAGACCACAATGAAACATGACTGAACAGGGACTGGAAGCCTATACTATCATCTTATCTTTACAGCTCTCATTTAAAAAAACATCAAGGACTCAAGGATAAAATATTATACTGGATAATATGTTACTATATAATGCTTTTTTCTTCTTTAACATTTCATGTTTGTTAAAAACTTGAAATATTTTTAACACATCTTGTAGCGGTTGATTGTGTTGTGTCCTACCATAGGGGGCACCCCTCCCTCACCTAGGACAACCTGTGCACCTCTCTCTGCTTCTCATCCCTGCCTACACCCCCCTCAGGAAACAAACCCCTCCAAGCACCCGGGTCATTAAAACATGGCCAGATGATGCTCTCCTCCAGCTACAAGACTGTTTTGATCTGACAGACTGATCCATCTTTGAACAGGAGGACCTGGAGACCTTCACTCATTCTGTCCTTTTCTACATTAAGTGCTGTGTAGTGAATGTGACAGTGACTAAAATCATCCAGGTTTTTCCTAACCAAAAACCTTAGATGACGAGTGAAATACAGGCTCTGATCAGAACTCGGAGGAGGATAGAGGGCTTCCTCACCGACAACAACCCCCACCAGGTGTGGAGAGGCATCCAAGCCCTCACCAACTACAAAGGCCAGTGTCCCCCAACCCCACAGCAGCCTCAATCTAGCAGAGGTGCTCAACATCTTCTTTGCTTGGTTTGAGACCACCCCTCCCCCTTCCCCACATCCAGCACACCACCCTCTCCCTCCAGGAATAAGGTCAAGAGGAGAAATAACTTATCATGGACTTCAGGAGGCACAAACAGGTCCATTCCCCCCTCATCATAATCAATAAAGGTCTAATATATGTAAATCTGTTGAAATTCTATTTTTTTTATGTCATCCCAGATTATTCAATATATCAACGATGACAGCAACACTGCTGTGTAGAATTGCAAACTACCTAACACAGACCTTATAAAACAGCGCATGTGCTTAATGCTACTCTAGCTAATGCATTAATAATGGAAGCTAGAGAATAATGTTAGATGCTATATAGAACTATAATGTTAACATGTGTGACTTTTTAAATACAGCGACAGTTGTATTTTCATTAATTTAACAATCCATCACTTGCAATAAAAAATCAGCAGAAACTGTTAAAACTGGGGCAGCCGGGCAATGTAAAGAGTGTAGGGAGGCCATGTTCAAGGTCACGTTCAGTGGAAATTTGGGCGGGAGTTTGATGCAACAACAAATCACTGCTGCAAATCACTCTGGCTCCAAAAAAGCAAGAGTGCAGGTCCCATAAACAAGAAAGTTTGGCTTTATTTTTGCACAGGGGGATGAAGTTGACTGGAGACGCATTTATGCAGTCACTGATTAGAACAGATTCAAACTGAGAATATTCAGCATGTCAGCATGGCCAGCAAACCAGCTCATGGAGGTCATCATCCTCCTTCAGCTCACCTTGAGCGCAGGAAAATGAAGAGCGTTGTCAATCATTGAGTGGTGTCCTTTGCCTGAGTAGCTATTTTACGACCACAGTGACAGCTTGACTGCTTCTCCCATCCCCTTCCTGTATGCAGCTTTTCTTTCAACCCCCCCCCCGGTTGTATTGGAGGGGTTATCAGGATGATTTGAGCTCCGCGCAACATCGTAGAGGCAGTTCCTGGCAGTGACCTTGATCTTATCTTCTGATGGAAAAAAAAGAGAAAACAAACAGACAGAGGAGAAAAAAAGAACAAATATCAAAAGTAAACTAAAAAACAAAACAACAATCCTTTATTTCTTTATTTCTGTTTATTATTGTTTTTTTGTTTTGTTCTTTTTTTGTGAATTTCACCAAAATTTGTCACAGACAAACCTCAAGGTGCATTATATCACAAAGATCCTACAATATTAGAGGGAATATCCTAAAAATCAGATTTGAACTTGTTGGCATAACCTCAAACTTGTTAGACTTGTCTTGGACATGAAATATATTTGACTGGACACTGGTTGGGCTTTAAATCAGACTTCTTAGTCCTGAATCTGGGCTCATTGGGAATCTCTTATGTATGACAAGAATGTCTGTGGAACTTGAATCGTTCTATTCAAATCTAGAAAAAACTGGCTAATGTAATTAGACAAGCCCAGGAGCAACATGGCCATCTGGAGTAGTGGGAGTTCTCCCAGTGGGCTGGTTGACTTGTGGGTCAGCAATGACTCCCAAAACACCAGTGTGGAAAAACAAAAAAAACAAAAAAACACCTGTTGTTTCCTGGCCAGCATACCTCATAGTTATACATGTTTAGGATGTGAGAAGTTTTATTGTTTGCTTTTGTTTGTTTGTTTTTCTTTAGCATTCTAAGACTCCATCTTTATTTTAAATGCTGAGCAATTACTTACTGGACTGACCTAACAAATAAATGTGGAAACAGAGGTGAACAAAGAACAAAAGGGATGCTTGTGAATGCATTGAAGGCAAGTCTCAGAGCAGAAAAAACTAAATAAACTGATACTTTTTAGTTAATTTGTTCTTACATAGTATTCATCTAACTCACTCTCTGAGGAATGAATGATCTTTTTTACACAACATGCCACACTTTATTCTATGCGTTTAAGCACCTTTTATCTACCACACATACACTCACACTCCAGTAGATGAACTGGGTGAAACCTCAACATGCAGCCTGGAAGAGCCTGAGATTGGGCCACTGACTCTCTGATTAGTTGAACCACTCTGTCTCCTGTACCAAGAAAGTAGAGTGACTCAGCTGGTAGCTAGCAGACAGACTGTGTGCCCAACTGCAAAAAAACAGCTTGTGTGTTTGGTTATATTTGTTGAGCTGTTTGCTCCACTCGTGTAGCATGAGATTTCCAGTAGTGATATTGACTCTCAAAAACTGAAAGCCTTCTGTTAAGTTTAGTAAATGGAGGAGATCTTGCTGCCTTCCCTGCCCAGATATTTGCAGAGATGTGGGTAAAATGACCTCTTCAAGTGTCTGTGCAAGTGAAAAACATGAGAATATTGCAAATATTCATTTAAATAAAGACATTCAAATATTCTTATATATCTCTCTCTATATATATAGTTTTAGAACATGTCAGTGTTTCCAGTTTTTTAATGAAAATTATGCAGTTTAATGTCTCATTGCACTCTGAAATGAACGCATAGTACAAATAAGCAATTGGAGCTAAAAAATCATGGAATCAGTTTATAGACCAAAATGTATTCTAAACTTTTGACTCTGTTTAAGTAGCCACCTTTGGCAGATATAACAGCTGAACACATCTGTGGCATTCTTTCTACAACAAAAATCAAATATTCTTCAGAAAGTTCTCCCCATGTCTGTTGTAGAAGTTCCCATAAATGTGTGGCACTTGTGGGTTGTTTTACTTTTACTCTTCTGTCCAGTTCATCCCAAACCAGCTTGATGGGGTTTAGTCTGGAGACTGTGCTGGACACTCGATGTTTTCAAGCTTACCGTCTTGTTCACATTACAGTACAGAAACAGCTTTAGTGAAGGTTACAAATGATCTTCTTATGGCCTCTGACAGTGGACTCATCTCTGTGCTTGTCCTGCTAGACCTTAGTGCAGCGTTCGATACTGTTGACCATAATATCCTATTAGAGCGATTAGAACATGCTGTAGGTATTACAGGTACTGCACTGCAGTGGTTTGTATCATATCTATCTAACAGACTCCAATTTGTGCATGTAAATGGAGAGTCCTCTTCACACACTAAGGTCAACTATGGTGTTCCACAGGGTTCAGTGCTAGGACCAATTCTATTTACATTATACATGCTTCCCCTAGGTAGTATCATTAGA
>VVHJ01043903.1:43903-54826 GCA_015107715.1 Tylochromis polylepis | reverse complement strand
CCTGTAGGTACACACACACACACACACACACACACACACACACACACACACACACACACACACACACAAAAACAATCAAAAATAATTCATCAATTATTTTTCTTTTCTTTAGTTATTAATACCATATGAGACTCCCAGGCCAGAAATCATAATTATGGATTCCTTGTTTACTTGACTGTTGTCCAGTAATGTAAATCCAGTAATATGTTGAAAAGTTAACAACATATGCATTTATTTGGATTTTAACAACAGGTTCATACTACCTATACCACCACAGAGTCTAAACTAATACAACAACCAAGGGCCAATTTTTTTATAAGTAAACTGTTAAAATAGGGATGAAGGATAGGTTTTATCCAATGGAGTTTGTGCCAATGGCATCATATCAGGAGTGTGATCACTAATCTGAGAACTCCAGTCCTAGTTAAAGATCTGCTGCTGGGCTGATGAGGTTTCAGTACCATGTGAGTTCAAAGTTTGAAGGAAAGTGACGTTGCAAGCCAGGAGTTGGTTCTATTTTTTCAGTGTTTTAATCTGCTTAGTGACTGTTTCTACTAAAGTGAAGACTACCCAGTGCGTAGTCTGCTCCACCTGACATTATACCAACTATAAACGGTCCTTGATATCTCATTCCCAGTTTAAAACATGTCAATAGACATCTTTCACATGATGATGCGTGATCAAGAATAAAAGATTTTAATGCCATTTCAGTTGCAACCATTTCAGAGCTCACCATCCTTGCATCTATTCTGTATGACCTCGAGTCTCCAATCACTTCCTCAAATATCAGGTAATTGCAGAGAAAAACTGCTGAAAGTGAAACCCGTGAAATGGCTACATCTGTAATTTGTAAATGTTGGCAGAAATCCACAGAAATGCCAAGATCCACTTTTAGCACAGTGTAGCAGACCTTAGAAATGCATGATTTTATCCAGGGCCGTGACAGCTCTGCTTTTATGGCCAAAGTCCTAGGAAAGATACAGTATCAGGGCAAGAAAGGGAATATGGGCAAGAGGAAGAGAAATATAACAAAAGAGCCGGACTGATGTCTCAGCCTCACAGCCTCTGGGTAAAGTTTTCGGGAAATACTCCTTTAGTGCCGTTTTCTTTGTTTTGCTGCCAGTCGTCCTGCGTTATTCCCATCAGCCAGCCTTCATCCTAAGCAAACAAACACGCAAATAATCAGATAACAGTGTCAGTGTTTCTGTGACACGAAAGTATATGAGTACGTTTTTGTGTGTGTGTACCTGTTCTTCAGGGTTGTCAAACGTCACTACTAGCACCACATCACCGGCCTTCATCTCTAGTTCATCTGTGTCGTTGGCAGCATAATCGTGCATCACTTGGACCTATTGTATATAAATGCTAACGTGAGTTATCATCACATAAACAAAATACATTTTAGACTTTTAGGTTTTCCCATTTGGGCTCCTGTTTTACCTTGAATAGAAAGCCAGGAGGCATCTCTGCAGATTCTGATGCTACTTCCGTTGATTCTGCTGCTACTGCAAGTGTCTAGACAATAAATAAATTTAAAAAATGCTTAATTTATGGATACATTATTTAAATAGCAAAAGTTCACCTTTTAAAAACACATACATGTCCATTAAATCTTATGTGGTTAAAAAGTGAAAAGAAAATGTGATGACAGAATTTTACCACCTGTCTTTTTCAAACAAAATAAGGACCTGATCTGATATATAATTTTGTGACTAATGAGATGGAAGGATGCACTTGTCTTTTAGGGTATTGTTGATTCTTTAGAAGACAAAATTAGTTACCTAAAACAAAACAGTGCCAAGTATAAGGGTTACAATGTGCATCACTTTGTCTTTCAACTGGTCCCTTTAGGAGTAGAAACAGCAGATCATCTGCTCCATGTCATCCTATCTCTAGCATCCTCATCTTTCACACCAACTATCTGCAGGTCCTCCTTCACAACATCTGTGAATCTTCTCTGAGGTCTTCCTCTTTTCCTTTCTTGGCAGCTCCAACTCCAAAATTCTTCAATATATCCACTATTTCTCCCCTGCACATGTCCAAACCATCTCAGCCTTGCCTCTTTTACTTTATTTCCAAACCACTCAACCTGAACAGTCACTTTGATACACTCATTTGTAATCCTGTTCACCCAGTGAAAATCTTAACATCCTCAGCACTGCCAACTCTATCTTAGCCTCTTGTCATTTTGTTAGTGCCACAGTCTCCAAACCATAACAACTAGAATAAACATACAATCCAGAAAAGTAAAGCTCTTTTTTGTTACATAAAAAAAATGTAGCTCAAAGTAAATTACAGCAGTCGCTACAAATTGTAAATTAAACTCTTGCGCTTACCTCCTCTTCCTCCTTTGCTGCTTCTTCCACTACTGGTGCAGACGGTGCGGTTGGTGTAGCCGGTTCAGCTGCTGCAGCTGCAGAGTCCCCCTGGTTGCAGAGAGAAAGATAAATAACAAGAGAGGTTAAAGGGTGAGACGGATAAAACCTTAAATTAAAGAGGGGCAAAGAATGAAAGAAAGAAGAGACAGATAACACGAGACAAAGACAACCAGAAAAGCCTAAACAGCAAAGTCTTTGTTATTACAGGCATGCTGCACAGATGCAAGATTGAATACTACTGTACAGTTACAATAAAGCTTTTGTACAGAATACTATGTGTGTGGATTAGCAGTGACTGGGATTAACTGCGTGTAGAGAAGCAGATGTTGCTATTCTTTTCCTTCCCTCAACAATTTATTTTCAACTTGCCCTCTTTATCACATTTGATGCATCCATGCTTCAGGTCCAGATGCATCCTAAATCTTTCCATGTCAAGATTTCTCCATCTGCCACCTTTTATTCACATGATCTTTTTGTCTCCAGTACCCCATGCTCAAACCTCTTTCTTAAGTGTCGATGCATCCACCATTTTCATCCAGATGCATCTCTATACTTTTTTCTCTCCTTGGTTACCTGACCCTCTTCATTATCCAACACAGCAGCAGCTGGGGGTGCTTCCTCCTCAACTGCATCTGCCGGCGCCTCATCTGCAGGTGTTTCATTGTCTGTAGCAGGCACCTCTGCGACTGGTTGGCTTTCCTCATTGCCCCAACCCTCTTGGGCTTCATCTATGGTGTCATAATCAACCGGCTGGTTTCCATCATCCCCCCATCCCTCTTGAGCTGCAGCCAAAGGGTCATAGCGAACTGGCTGGGTTCCGTCATCCCCCCAGCCCTCTGTAGCAGCTGTGATGGGATCATAGTGGACAGGCTGGTTTCCATCATCCCCCCAGGCCTCTGTAGCAGCAGCCACAGGGTCATAGTGCTGTGTGGTCGCTTCTTCTTGGGCACCACTGTCCTCAGGCTGAAGGGCAAGGGTCAGGTTTCAAGGAGTCAGAGGGCACAAGAGATATTTTACCTTCTGGGTATTCTAAGGGCTTCATAAATCACATGGGATCAAGAAGAATTAAAAATAAGAGAAAGCTAGAGATGTTGTATGACCAGTTTATGTAAACAACAAAAGACTAATAATAAAAGTAAAGTATTTTTTAATGTAGAAAGGGGTTTGATTGTTTTAAAGTGTAACTAAATGGGTTTATAAGAGGTACATTTATCAGAAGGAAAGGAGGGAGTTTGAAATGTTTAAATACTAAAAGGTCATACAAGTGATTTTGAATGTTTTAGCCCTTAATGTAACAACTATTTTTTAATAGATGTTATACTGGTCACATTGATTTAGCCAAACTACACCCCTGTTTCCAAAGGATGATAGTTTTCACGTTGTCTTTAAAGAACACTCTGTAAGCATTTGGAAACTGAGGGGATCAACTGCTGTAGTTTGCAAAGGCAAATGTCTTCTATTCTTTCCTGATAAAGGGTTTTAGTTGCTCAACAGGTCTAGACTGCAGGCAAGCAAGTTTTGCACCTGGACTCATGCTACAAAGCCACGCTGATAGAATCTGTGCAAACAGAGGCTTGGAATTATCCAGGTGAAATAAGCTAGTTGTGTATGACATTGTCTGCCTGGCAGCATAAAATCTGCATATATCATTCAGCGCTAACTGTGCTGTGCATGATATGCAAGTTAACATGTACTGTACCTACACTAATGTACCAGATTCTGGCTTTCGATTTGTGTGGCTGTCATGAAAATCCTGGACATGGCATGTCACATTGTCCAAACACAGTCAAGCATTTTGAAATCTCGGTTCACAGGACAGTTTTCTAATATGCCGTTGTCTTATTTACATTTACAGTAGAAGGTGGTGAGATTTGTTGATTTTCTTTAGTATATATGTTGTTTTATGACTGACAGCAGTTTTCAGAAATGTTCTTGAGCCCTATATGGGCTCTGCATGGCTCCAGAGCCCAAAAACCATGGCCATTCAATATCGTATTTCAGCATTATCCCTTGTGTATGGAGTGTATTTCTTTTAATGACATAATGTGCCACAGATTAAAAAAAAGATTTTTTCCTCTTTTTTGAGAAAATTCTGACAACATTCATATTGTTAAATAGAATAAAATAGAATAGAATAGTTATTTATTGTTATTTTATATGTACAAGTTTTCTTTTTAGAATAGAATAAAATATTCTAAATTAAGTTAAATTGTTTTGGTTTGGCCTTTTTAAAAATATTAAATCATCATTTGGAAACAGGGCTGTACATAATGTTAAATAAGGGGCTAAAACCCTTGCAAAATGAGAATGGTCTTTTAAGGGATTTGAACAGTGATAGGTAGTATAATATTTAAAGATAAAAATAAAGAAATTTATCTTAAATGAGCAGAAACAGGACCATGGGAGATCAGAATATGTCAGTACTCATAAGCATTATATCATAATTACCATAAAACCCATGAAGATTGATGTGGAAGTATCAACCTTTACAGAAATTAAATCAAAGATTTCAGATTAAATCAAAAGACAGATGAAGGTAAGGAAGGGTGGCAGTAGGAGGCAGAAACATAAAAGCTGTCAGCTTTTTCCCATCAGAAGATAGATGTTGGATCTTCTGTGTGTGGTTAGCAAGCATGGTTTCTAATCCAAGGCTATGTTCAGATGGAGAAAGAGGAAGGAAGCTTTGTAAGAGTAGACATGTCAGTCCTTTCTGAGCCATCACTGCTTTGCCTCAACCTCAAATATACCAAAACTCCGTGACTGTTGAGACACATCTCTCTTACAGCAAGAGGGATGAACAAAAACGTTGGTTAATGGTCAAAAGGCCAAGCTACGAAAAAAGGCTTTGTGAAGTTGCCCAGTAGCTCTTGTTAGTTTACCAGACTCGTTTGTATAACACAATCCACAGCAAGCGTGAGCAACTTCACTAACACTTTGAGAACACAAAAGATCCCTGTGTGTCACATGAACCATGAAAATAACATGTAAAGGCTACATGTTCTATCAGTTTAACATGTGAACATACAGGTACAGCATGTGAGGGGAAACGGAAAGGAAATAAGTCAATTCAGTTACAAATGATTTCAAACCACAGAAAATGTTTATTTTTCACTATTAATATTATTTCTAACTTTTATATTAGAATTTACCCTGTAACACTGAGTACATTTGGTCTTTTAAAAGGTCAGTGGTGTTTTCAGAGGCAAAAGAAAAAGAGTGATTTTAATTGTGGACTGAACACAAGACACTAATTATATGGATTCAGTATGTATAACTGTGTGAAATGTCAACTTGGAACTGAATTGACTCAAAGTCATTCACAAGCTCCACTTGTGCTGTTCAACAATATCTTCAGTGTCTATCAAATCAAGCACTGCAGACACAAAGACAATGCACAAACAGATTTGGGACACACAAATGAAAGAGATCAGTGTATTGAAAAGCTTGCTAAACAGAAAAGCCGTAATAGAAAAGGCATAATAGGAGCAGGGCTTTTATAATGGGTACATATGTATGATTGTTATTAAACTGATGGTTACTATAAATAAAAAAAAAATTAGAAATAAGTATTGATGAAGATGATGACCATAGTGATAATTATATTTTGCTAATTATTGTTGCACATTTTTTAGCATGAGTATGCTTGGCTTACCCATGAGTCCCAGTTTGCAGGCTGTGGAAAACAAAGGAAGTAATAAATAAGAAGAGCAGAATACTTTACAGTGTTGTTGCTTTTGCCTGTTACATTCAATAAAACACGTCCCATGCTCTAGAGCTACAAGCCCATAGCACTAGATCTCCAGCAGAACAACTGTACAAGCACTATGTGGTAAAGTATTAAGTGATGTGTGAAGCCTGAATGGATAGATTTGTTAAATGGTTATTGTGCATGTTGGTCATCTGCACAGTTTGAGTGCAGGTTGTTAAAATGGCAACAAAAAAAAATGTAAATGTGCATATTAGTATATTATTTAATTGTGTTAAAAACTAACAACACTCTCAGAACCAATGCACAACAATGTCACTTAGAACAGAGGACAATATTTTAAGATTAAAATTTGGCAGCCTGTATAACTAAGTAGATAGAGCATAGCAAGAGCACTAGGCAATCCATAGTTAGGTCCACAATTACTTGGACAGAGTCACATTTTTTGTGATTTTGTCTCAGTATACCACTACAGGCAATCTGATTAAAATTAAACAGTCAAGATGAGATTGAAGTGTACACTTTTAGCTTTAATTCAAGCATCTAAAAAAAAAGAAAGGCGTTGTGTTAATTGATTATGAATTATAGCCATTTTTACACAAACTCTTAACTAAAGTAAGTTACAAAAGTAACAGGACAAACTAACACAATTTTAAGAATAAAGTTTCTTTTGAATACTTGGATGTAAAAAATTAAAACAAATCCTAGGAGTTAAGAATGTGTCACTGTCCAGATACTTTTGAACCTAATTATATGGCTTTGGTAGGGGAATGGCATTGTAGGGCCCAGTCACAGCACATGGCTTCCCCTCTGAGCCTGGTTCTGCTCAGATTCCTTCCTGTTAAAAGGGAGTTTTTCATTCCCACTGTCTCCAAGTGCTTGCTCATATGGGGTCGTCTGATTTTGGGGGTTTTCTCTCTAATATTGTAGGTGCTTTAACAAACAATATACATACATGTAAAGGGATTAAGGAAACTATTAAGATAAAGGATTTTATCTCTCATTTGAGGCAACAATTGTTGTGATTTGGGGCTATATACATGAACTTGAATTGAATTGAATTAAACTTAACTTAAGTGAATATACTTAATATATACTTATATATATAAGTATATATATAAGTATATATTAAGTATATATTATACTACCACTAGTATCATGATTAATTCATTTATAGTCATTATATTTATATTTATAGATATTTATATAACGAGATTCTATGTACTTCTATGCACTCCATGCACTTATGGTGATAATTATCAGTGATTCGTAGCTTTTCACCAGATCAGTATTTATACTATTAGTTTTGGTTTGCTCATCAGCTACTTTTATGCAAAAATATCTGCTGGCATGTTGGATGATTAACTTTGTCACCACCTAACTGTAACTAAACTAATTTTAGTTTAATTATACATTATGTATACTTTAAAACCAAAACAATTAACTGAATGGGGTTAAAAAGCTCTATATACTGGGCTTCAGAGTGGGGAATTTAAAATATATGGGTCTGTCACTGCAAGCTTCCTGCCTTTCGAGCTATGTAAATCACAAGTAATGGCATGTAGTAACTTTGTTCAATACCATGCATAGTATAAGCCAAACAAAAAGAGATCATTTAAAATTTTTAAAGAATAAAAGCACCTTCCCAGTAACGTAAGGAACTTTTAGGTTATTGAAGATTTGTACAGTCTTGGGGACCAAGAAAGAACAGCAAAGCAGGGCTGTAGTCTGCAGTTCATGCCGTGAGTGATCTGTGGAAAGTGCTAAAGCAGGAAGAAGTGTTCACTAGAGGCAGTTGTCTACAGGTCATCATGCCTTCATCTAACTCGTTTGGTATTTTGGAAAGAAGCAGAGCAGGCAACACTTCAAACTATGCCAAGCTTACCAAGTGATTTCAGTTTCTATTCAGACCTATCAAGCTTATTTCAGCATATTTAAAGTGAACCAACCACACTGGCAATGGCAGATGTTGTTGGCTAAACCTTTATTCAACATCTGATCACTCATTATTTAACTTAAATGGCACAGTTCATTTGGAATTAAATATCATGAAATGAACTTAAATTCTGTCTGAACAGAACCTAAAATCTCTTGTGAAGATTGACATGTCTTAAAAGAGAGGGTCTCTAGGATCTTTATCTTCATGCCATGAAACATCCACCTGTGTGACCGTGGAGGCTTTGGTTGCTGCACTGAAAGAATCCAGGTCCATGTCCAACAGGTTGCTCACTGCAGGACTGTCAAACTGATAACAACAGGAACAGGAGGACTCATTGGCTAATTGGGCACAACAGTGGGAGGAGGGATGAGGACAGAATCGAAAAGAATCGAATAGAATAGAATAGGAGAAATTAGAGGAGGGGCAAATCAGAAGTGGGTGTTCTGACCTTCGCAGAAAAGGGGAAAGCTAAAGGGGTTTTTCACAGTTCATCGACAGCAGCTGCTCACTGACCTCTGTAGGGGAGGTGACGTTGATATCAGGAGTAGCTGCAGCATCAAAAAGGTTGATGATATTCTCTGCTTTTAGCTCTTTAGATGGTGTCACCTTGGGTGGAGGAGGCACTGCTGGTTTGAGCTAGAATATAGAAAAAAGGCAGTAATTAACTTCTTCAACTAGACAAATCAATAGGACTTCACTGTTCTGAATGTAAATTCATATTATGCAGTTTCATTTTTGGTTTACAAATAACATAATAGGCTAAACTGGGGTTCTATTGCCGATCACAAAGAGTTGACTTGAACTTAAAAACAAATTAATAAAAAATGTTCTGAACAAAAAAAAACAACAACAACTTTGTTTTTTGTTATGAAAACGTAAGATTTAAAAAAAAAAAAACTTTCCCTTTCCACTGCATTGTTTTTAGGAAAAGCCCAGGTTGAGCCAGGGTTGCCAAGTCTGTGTAAAACTTTTGGTATTTTATTCATTGCATTTAAAATATGTATTTTATACACGTTTATGTAATATTAATAAAAAAAATTTCACTTTACAACCCTCAGCCAAAATAAATAATTAAACCACTTACCACAACATTAGCCCAATTGTTAGGGAAATCCACAGGTATGGCAACCCTATGTGTAACTGATGATGGCTCCCAAGAAACTAAAACACTAAATGATCCTCTGTGTATTCTGAACAAAGAGAAAACATCAGTGTGTGTGAGACACTGTTTGTCTACCTTGGATGGGGATTTGGGGATTGGGGGTGGTCCTGCTGGCCTGAGAGTGTGGTTAGATGCCTCTTTACCGCTGAGAAAACAAGATAGAAAGAAAGAGGGAGAAGAAAGGGGGCAAGAAAAGAAAACAAATTACAGAGAAAGCAATGAAGACGGCAAACGATATGAGATAAAAGCGCCAAGGTTAAACAAGCATCTAAATGCTAAAACATAAGATTGTAAGAAGGGTTACAAGACATGCACTGCGAGATTTCAAGCAGAAAGTGTTACAAAAGCTGTCATGCAAGAAAAGTGAGTCTCCTTTCATGGTTAAGTCCTCTCCTCTCATGCAAGCAGGCTTTGTTTGTGCCTCCAGTAAATCGTCACAAGCGAGCAGTGATAGAGGCAACTCCTGTTACAGAGAAGATGCTCTAAAGTGGATAAAAGCTGCTCCAGAGCTGCAGATATTAAAAAACTTTGGCATATACCTGTAACTTAAAACTGCAACAGGTGATTTTGTACACTGGAGGCTTCAGATGGCAGTGAGAGGTACGTTTTGAAATGTCAAGCACATCAATTAATTTGGTGTTTAGGATTCAGGAAAAGACAACAATTCTGGAGCTCCAGAACTCCAGGGTCCCCCCACAAGATCCAGGCTTATTTTGTGTCAGCATCTCTGAAGACATATGCTGAGTCATATTACCACAGAGAAAGGCTGCAGCTCCACTGATGTGTGTTCACTTATGGATCCTACAAGGACAAGGCATGTTTATATATTTACAATTTAGTCATTTTAATCTTCCCTAATCTATTTTGGGCCATAATTTTCATGATGGACCTTGATGGACATTGAACATTGTTGGATTTCAGTTTCTTGGATTTCACTCGACTTGAAAACATTGAACACTACTGACTAAAGCAGGACCGACTGAAAATTCACCTTCTACCTTAAGGTGAAAGACAGCATAACGTGAGACACCTTGTTGCTGTATTGTTATGTAACAGTCTTGCGTGGTGCAGCATTTAAGACACACAGGTCTGCTCAATTCTATCTGCAGCTCTGAGCACAGAACTTTCAGATCCAAAAGTACTTCTTTGAAATGACTTGTACAAATCAAGCATCCAGACCTCTGAAAACTCCAGAGTCTGCCGACTGACTAACATATATGCTAGCTCAACAGACAGGTCAGTTGGACAGACAGATAAGAGTCATTTCATCATTGTTACCGCAGCTGCTTCCAGTTACCTCCTATTTGCTCCTGATGATGAGGCGCTGCAGATACCCGTCTTGCTGAAAGGGGGAGTGGGGGGAGTGGGGGGGTTCAGGCGTAGCTCTAAGTTAATGTATGCCATTTTGTTTACCCATTGCTGTTTTTGATATGTGGTGTAATAATCTATAGATTTCACATTGATAGATTGTTCCACCACTTCAGACATACATCATACAATAGTGATGCAATAGAGAGATCAACCTTCAACATAAATCAGTTAGGTTTTAGGATCAAACATCTCTCTAAAATATTTATCCCTTACAAGTACTTACGATATCATAGAAACTTCTTCTATTTGCTGTTAATGCTGATCATAAAAAAAGAGTTATGTTTGGAACCTGCAGGGTTTACAAATTAAAATGAAACTGAGTTCATAAACAGTGCGCACAAAAAAAAAAAAAAATAAAAATAAACTG
>VVHJ01043903.1:5377-19787 GCA_015107715.1 Tylochromis polylepis | reverse complement strand
CCTTTAGACCCCGTCGCCTCCACTTTAGTCACCATGACTTCCACAAGCCAGCTGTTTGGATTGGCTGAGGTGGGGCTGAGGTGTGACCAGGAGATTGAGAGGAGATATGAGATTGTGCCCTCTGTGGTCTGCTCCATGTGCTGCCTCTTTGGAATCATCTATTGCTTCTTTGGTAAGTGATTAACTAAAAAAAAAGAAAGAAAGAAAGAAGTCAACATTAATGAAAATTTTAATAGCAATTTGCATCATAAATATGAAGCACTTTGAACAGCCAATTAGATTAGTTTATGGAAAAAAAGAGAGAAAAAAAGACAGCAGGGTCACAAATTGCTGGAAATGTCAAAGTAAACCTCCAATATTATAAAGATAGAATCATCTTAAAATGTATCCAAGATCAATATCTGACTTTTTCATCCATTATGCTCTAATTTTAAGCTACCTAAAAGCAACTCTCTTGCATACAGTCTAGAGCCCTTCTGTGTGGCCATCTGCCAGCAGCAGTAATAACAATGGAAATGTTGCAAGTCAATTTATTTTTATGTACAAACGCTGATTAAAAAATTGCTAAAGCATGGTGCCAAAACCCCATGAAATCCCTACTCATCATTTTCAGTTCATTCTGCTCTGCTGGTCTATGTATATTATTGATTTAAGGGCACTACAGTGTAGTTTTCTTGTTTCTGACTCTGTGAGTCAATATTGAGCTCTCATACAGCAGCAAAGACTGCCGTGACTTTTGTGGGTGTGTGTTTTCGCTTCACTTTGGTGAATGAATTGCACTAAAACATGGAGAACACACAGCGTAGACTGAGCTCAAGTAAAATCCAGATATTAAATTGGTCACGATCAGACATACTAAAACATGCTGTCATTCCCCTTCTTATTCTAAGTCATGTTTCTCTTTCTTTTAACTAAAAGTTGTAGTCATACTGATTTTTTTTAAAGTTGCACAAAGTTTTGCAATTAATAAAAAACACCATGCCAAAAGGCAGTGGACCTCCTGTTGTGTGTTTTTTTTAATCTCCTCTGTGTCTTCAAATGCCTGGACTCATACTGTATGCACAGGTCCAGTCATTAAAGAACGAAGTCCTTATTGAGGCTTAGTTTTGTGCTCAGAGAGAGAGACTGCATTTTATTGGATCATAAGTGAGGGGTCACTCTAATTAGTTTGGATGCAAAGTCATTACAGGAATGTGTAATCAATAAATAATCAGGGTAACGCGATCTCCCTGTTTGTCTAAAGGAATGATTAATGTGAGAAATATTCACTTGCAGCTATTTCTTTCATTTAAGTGCCGGAAATTTTCATCTTCTTGGCTTTCTGCAAGTTAATGATGGTTTGGCACGGCCTGTAGGAATGAATACATATAAGATCAAATGCATAGCCTACTAAACTGGGATTTTTTTGTACTTTGCAGAATTAGAAACGCCTGAGAAGACACTTTTCTTATGCATTTATTGATACTGATGTGACATGACATCCATCAACCTCACCACAATGATTTCTTTCTTCCATAGGAGAGTTGATTTTACTTTTGCATACAGTGTTTTGTGTTCAGACAACTGAAAACACACCAAACATAAGAGAGTTATTCCTCATATTCACGGGTGTGTATTTAAGCCTGAAATGTTCCACTGCCAGTGAAACAAAGAATTTGTCCAACATGGACATATTTTCTGGTATTAAATCCTTGAAATTATTTAAGTTTTCTTTTCTTTTGCTACTGTTTATAGTCTTGCATGGTCAATATCCAGTCAAAGAAAACACATGAAACTGGGTCAGATTTAGAAATGGTCTGTTTTGTAAGCCAGTGGAAAATCTCTTTTGACATTGAAAAAACAAATAAACAAAAGAAAAACTACTGTCAGTATTTACAGGAGACACACAGTGTCAATTTCGTGACTGAAAAGGAGAGACATATTTATTTTTGTGGTGGGTCTCATTGCATATGTATTTCCCTTTTTAACCTGAATAATTTGGATCAAATGATATGATTTACTAAAGTTTGCAGAACACAAACTTTAGTAAATTGTGTGTATTGAGCAATATTTCATGCTTAAAAGAAAAAAAAAAGATTATTATGCACCTGATCTGCATTTGATTGTTGCCACTAGGATGGTAAATAAAATTTTGTTGCTGTAGGCAGACCTATAGGATTTTAAGCAGAGAAGCCCCTTGTCTGGATTAATCCTGCAGTCAATTGGAGATGTCAGGTGTAATCAGGGAGCAGCTGCCCCAGCCTGCAAGAGCCCCAGAACAACCTATATGCTGTTTTTTGGATGAATATTGATGTATGTTGAATATGTTGAACCTCTGAGATGGCTTGTTGCATGCAAATGCACAAGGAGGGAGTGCTTACAGCAGTGCTGTAAGATTTGAGAATTTGAGAATTGAGACATTTTGCTGTGCAAGAGTCTCAGTTTGCCCATCATTTCTTTATATTTTCTACCAAGGAGCCAGACTTTATTGTATTGTTTTTGAAGTGGCCTTGAGCAGTAGTTCTTTAGGCTTTCTAAAGGTCTTTTAAAGATTTTAATTGAAAATTGGCTGCTTTTTCAGTCCATTCCATGTACCTTTTTATTTATTTATGTATTTATTTTTTAAACTTAAGACTGATCAATGAATCTTTCAAACATAAAAAAGGTACCTAACTCAAGGGATGAACTGGTATTGCATCTACAGATAAAACAACTTGTTACTGAATCAATGTGGGATCATTTTGACAGCGAATGGAGCAAAAGACAGCTTTAAATGTCCTTCAAGAAGCCTGGAGAACGTTTCCTGAAGACTATTTTAAAAAAAAATTGCAATGAAACTTGCTTAAGAGAGTTCAGGCTGTGTTGAAGAACAAAGGTGGTCATGCTAAATATTGACTTTCAGGCTAGAATGGTTAAAAAAAAAAAACAGACTGATTTTGCTTTACATACTGTATTTCCCTTTATGTTCGCACGTGTTTCAGTAAATCACTGCATGTATTTCCTATTTTCCTAGCAAAATATAAAGAAATGAGGGGTAGCTCAAAACTTTTGCACTTTAAGTGGATGATGGACTGGGTATAAAGAACTGCTGCAAAAGTCATTACTCTTTTTTTCTGAAAAATGTCACATTCATTTAATAAGAATCCAAAATGTGATGTCCTTATTTCAAAATGTTTTGCATACTGTACATGTTCTTATTTATATACTAGCACACTATTAGGACAAAAGTTTATACTGTTATTATGCTGCACATTGTTGGCTATGATCGAAAGTGTCACCAAAAATCGTTTCTTACATGCTGCCAAAAAATCAACAGCAAGAAATAAAACAAGACATCAAATACACAACGGCGTAATTTTACTTCAAATGCTTTAGCTCCTCAGTCCTAGGGTGTCTGTTTGTCTCGCTGTTTGACTCCATGCGTTGTCGCTATCAGAGCTATAATCACTCTTCTGCAAATGAGATGCAGAGCATATTGTTGATGTTTCTTGGAAACCCCGCAGTCACATTTGAACAATATGAAGAAAACCGTTATCAGCAGGAAGATTGATTCTCCCTGCTGATAAAGTCCTCTTGGTACTGCAGAATTTAGTTTACCTCCAACGTCTTAGGAAGAAAGGGTTAGCTGTCATTTATTTGAGTCAGGATTACAAGGTTGTGGTGGAAATGATGAGTGATGTTATTGGAACAAGATGGATGAGGCAGAGAAAAAGGTAGAAAGACATGTGTGAACAGATGGGAGGGTTTGATGGAGGAAAAGTAGGGAGAGCAAAGAGAAGGAATGAAGGGAGTGGGAGGGATGGGCAAAAGTGTGCAGCAGTAGAACAGTTGGAAAGATAGAAGGCTAATGAAAGGAAAGAAGTAAAGGAAAAACAATTTATTTCAGAATTCATTTGCTGATTTATGGGGACCATCAAATATGAAAGAATATTGTTGAGGATTTGTGACAGCTGCTGACCAAACACATTTTCTGCTAGCTGTAGATGTTATGGAAATGCTTGAATTACTCCATGTCAGGACTTGTACTCCTTCAGGCACTCTGTTACAGAAGAAGTGCAAACAGCTGTGATGAATACAGTGGCTTTCACTGCACACAGCAACTGAAAGGTATCTAGGAAAACACACACGGCAGAGGGGAAGGAATAAAGGAAGCTATAAGAAGTGTGTCAAATAAATGAGGTATGGTCACAAGGGGGGGAGCATGGATGGTGGTTTGGATGAGAAGAGGAGCATTGTTTGGCTCAGCTGTGCAATGCCTGATTACACAAAGATAACAATCTGACGTTGGGTCCCCTCGAGACAGAGCCCAGTCAGAGAGACAGAGCTACTGAGACGACATAAAGGGGGACACAAACATTAATAAACATAGAAGCAAGGACAAGGAGATTTAAACTATTGATAAGATGAGCCTTTAATCTTTCTGAGTATTTTTTTTTCTTTCTTTTCACTGAGTTCAAGCACTTTAAGATGGAAAGAAAGCCAAGAAGGACAAGAGGGAACATATGGGGGAAAGGTGAAAAAAAAAAGGAAAACTAGGAGAGCAGCTGTTCTGTTCAGCGAGCCTGCTGACTAATGAATGTGGATGACCTTTAGTAATATGATGATTATCATATTTTAAAGCAATTTCATAAATGTTTATAGAGCGAGTTTATTGCTTCTCACCATTCTGCGGTGAGGAAGTGCCTCTCTCTTCCTTACCCACCATAGCGTGGTTGCTGCTTATCATTATTTATTTTTTTCTGTTCATTATGCTTTCTCCCTGGCATATTTTATCTTTTCAAATTAAATACGATAAGATCCTTTTAATTTCAAGAGCCATTTGCAAAACCACAAACAGTGTATAGTTAATCATTGGGCTGAACGGAGAAAACAGTGCAGTGTAATTACAGAACCAAAGTAAAATGTTAAATCGGGAAACAAATACCTGTGGCACTTACTGCTGATATACACTAATGGTTTTTACTGTTCCATTAAAAATGTAATTTTGGTTTGCTACAGTCATGGGATCATCCATCCCATCAGCAGCTGTAAATGTTTATGTCTCAATAAACCAATGTTCTTTGAAATAGTCTATACCTTTTGGATTTTTCAGTAAATGTGGCCAATAATGAAGACAGATAACACATTAATGTAAGTTCATGTTCAAATTAAGAAGAATCAAAATTTGGAAACCAAGAGGTTTTTTTTAAAGGGTTTTCATATATCAGTAAAGGTTATTATTCTTTATTAATAACAGTTAACCATTATTTTTGTTATTATTACTGACACAAGTCTAAAAAACATAGTTAGATTAAATTTAGACATCTCCTTCATGACAGTTTCCTTGTGCATCTCTGGACCTCTTCTTCTGCTGTTTTCAGACTTCACTTCACTGATGTGTACCAGACTTGCTCCATAGTTTCAAAATGAAGACCCCTGAAGTTGAACTGTACTGTTGCTCTTTTGTGGTTCATCTTGTCACTTTGATGTGTTTAAATTCTGTGTTTTTTTTTTTTCCCCTCAGGCTTATGTGTAGATTTTATGCATTTGTATGCTGGTGATATCTTCACAGTGGTTTATTTTCCATCTGTCCTCCAGGCTATCGATGCTTCAAGGCCGTGTTGTTTTTAACAGGCCTAATGTTTGGCTCCGTGGTCATCTTCATGCTGTGCTATAAGGAGAGGGTGATGGACACTCAGCTGAGTGTGGAGGCGTCCGTGGGCATCGGCCTGGGCATCGGGACCCTGTGTGGTCTGGTGACAATGCTGGTTCGCAGTGTGGGTCTGTTTATGGTGGGCCTGCTGCTGGGTCTGCTAGTTGGAGTTGCATCACTGGTGGTAATTTGCTTATTTTTAAGAATTATGTGTATGTGCATGTGAAAGCCAAATTATTAAGCAATATGTGCATTTGATATATCAGTCTTTACTTATATTGTATGAATAACACTGGAGCTAAGGACAAGAAAGTAGTTTTGTCTATAGACTAAAGTTGTATAAATGAACTGCATGCCATTATTATGTATCTGTAATTTGTCTAAAATAAACTATACATGAAAACATGACACTGTCAACAAACCCATCATACATGTTTAGATATTTTCCTGGAACAATCCACACAAAAATGTACTGCGTTTCATTTCCCATGATTCACCCCTCCAACAAGTTTCATGAAAATGTGCCCAGTTTTTTCAGTGCAATCTCAGCACCAAAATTTACAGGTCTATATTTGTCCACGTGCCACTTCTGCAGTAAATTTTGAGGAAATGTAGGTTTTGTACAATTGTACAATTGTAGGATTTTTTTTTTTCTTAACTCTGAAATACCATTTAGATTATGACCCCAAATTGATTCACATACAAAAAAGCAAAATGGAACACTTTTCCTTTCTCTTTTAGGTCATGGAGGAGTTCTACCACCCCAGAACAGTTTGGGTTCCTCTGGGTATTCTCTTGGGTTCTGGGACACTATTTGCTGTCCTCACACTACAGTGGCAGCGCTGCTTTGTCACCCTCTCCACTGCCACATTTGGATCTGCCATCATAACCGTAACCGTGGATTATTTTATAGAGCTGTTTGCTTTGGTACACTACGTTTATGAGAGACTCAAGGTAAGCACATCAGGGTATGCTTCTGTATATCTTTCTGAGTACATGTTTGTGAGAAAGATAGATGCCAGTCAGCTTGAGGCATGTTTTCTTGTGTGAATGACAAAATTATAGAAAAAACTTGTCTGTTATGGAATATGTAATTCTGACGTAGTCCATATTCTGAAACACATATTCCAGTGTTATGTATGTCAGAATAAAAGTGGAATATGTAAAACATATTTTGAAAAGGGGTGTGTTCTTTATGTTGGTAGAAAAAGGACTATAAATACTTTTTCTCAAGTGTAGAGTGTCGATAAAGGCCTTGTCAGGTCAAATCAATTATATTTATAGAGCATATATCAAAAAATTGCCTCAGCCGGCTTAAAGATCTGCACCAAATAGAACACCCTCAGTGCTCAGGCACTTCACTTGGCAAGAAAAAGCTTACAGGAAAAAAATCATTAAAATTGGAGGGAAATGAAGAAGAGAAATTCTTTAACTGATCAGCAGTTAATGATATAACTGACAATGGAACTGTTTTGTTTTTTTTTGCAGGTGGATCCCAAGAAGCCAGTGTGCTGGTTTACTTGGGTTATCTTGGGGGTGTGGCCTGTCCTGGCACTCCTCGGAGTGCTGATTCAGTGGAAAGTCACTGCAGAGGGATTTTCTCACACAGAGGGTGAGTGTTATTGCCTTATACACAACCAAACTCACTGGAGCAGGCTGAGAACCTTAGTTAATTTCCATGTTTGTGGTTTTTTTGCCACTTGCCAGAGAGGAATTTTTGGCCAAGTTTAAGTTTGTTATTCATTTTGTGGTCCTCAAGGCTTTTTTATTTATATAGCACCAAATCACGTCAACAGTCACCTCAAAGCGCTTTGTATTATAAGGTAAAGATGCTACAATAATAGAGACAAACCACAACAACCAAATGACCCCCTTTGAGCAAGCACTTGGCAACAGTGGGACGGAAAAAAACCCTTTAACAGGAAGAAACCTCCAGACAACCAGGCCTGAGGAAGGGCAGCTATCTACCGCGACCAGTTGGGGGTGATGAGGCAGTAGGTTAAATAAAATAATTTTTAAGCGACTAATACATTGCCCATGGTCACAGGTATATTACCACCAGCAAAGGTGGACGTCACAGATGTTGATTTTACACTGGTGCCTTTGATCTGTGACAGTATGTGAATCTTGCCTTAGTAAACTTTAGCTTGTTCAAGAGATTTATTTAGAAACTTCTAAAAGGTTTATGACTTTCAGATATTATAAAATGTTATAAACCTTTTGGTGACATAATTACGTATGTGGATTCTCAGGGTCAGAGATCAGTATAACATGTAAGATGAATGCAGAGTGTTCATCTCTCTCATCTGCAGTCTGCCTGTCATCAAGGGATCCCCTTAAGAGAGCTACATATATGAGTTATGTATATGAGTATATGGAAATCAGCATATCTCTCCAAGTCATGAAGTACATAAGTATCATTCTCTCCACAAAAACTTTCCGAAGCTGTCTACAGCTGTTAGAGTTTTAAAATACTTAGATCCCCTCTACTGAAAAACCAGACATGTTGTAGTATGAACAGACAACATGATGGCAGCAGTGTGCATTGCACACACAGTAGGCTTGTTTGAAATAGCCAGTAGCCTGCTGCTGCAGTCTCAAAATCTCACGCTGTTCATCAGAGTGGTTCACATCATGGAAGTACAGATCCATGCAGGAGACTTGATGTCTCTCACACAATAAAGGGAAGTTGAGTTCTATACTTTGTGTAGATGTTTTGGACAAATTTGAGAAGGAAGAAGTGGATCTGTTTACAACGCAAAATGCAAAAAGAGCAATGTGGATCTCTGTGAACATATAAGACAACCCTTCACTGGATGTTGCCTTCTCTCACTGGTCATGGCTCAGAGCTCCCCTTTACCCATTTTCCCCGGTTCAACTGATTTCTTTCTTTTAGAACAGTCAGAAGGAGAATCTAGTTGTCATTCTGGTGGCTACAAAACCCACAAGCTCATCATAGTGCCCAAGCACTGGCACCATGGCAGCTTTCTTGCACTGTCACAGCTGAAAGTGCAATTATCCATCAGTAGCAGTGGGCCATAATGGGAATGCCTGGAAAGAGCTCCCTTGTGCCTGTGCTTCCTTCTGCTACCTGGTACACAGGCAAATGATCTGCTTGCCATGAAGAGAATCTCAGACCTCATACAGACCTCCAGATGTTGGTAAATAAGAAGCTAACTCCATCTGTTAACTTTTAAAATGCGAGAAAGCACTAGGAGGAGGTTAGTTTTCTGCATTATTTGGTTAAGTGCTTTCTAATAGGTATCAGACAACCAAGATCTGTTGTGGGCTCTTGGCACCTCTGTGGGATTTACCACTGGTTCTGTGTGTTCTGGGAAAACCTCCTGCTTGACCTGATAGCTGAAATTTCTCTTAAGATACTGCCTCTAGTAACAGCACCCTTCAGGCCTGACTTTAGTGAACAGTGAGTGACTTATGTGCAGCATCCATCTCACCATCTTATCACTGGAGAAGATGGATGTGCAGTTATTTTAGTGACAGATTCTTATTTGACACCTTGTTGGGTCAAGGGTTAGGTTTCTTCCACTGCCTTAAAACAGTGCAGCTGAAGCAACATCTCTACTAACTCTGTTATATTATATTTAGCACATGGATAACATCAGGCAGACACAACAATTGTATGTCCTCCACAAAGGACACTCACAGGGTATGACCCTGTCAAAGCAGCTTCTGTCTCACTGCATGTGCAGTGCGTTAACACACAAGCTTGCATTGTAGCAGAAGCAAAGTCTACAAATTGAGCTTGTGCTCAAATCACAAGAGCCATATCTTTGTCCAGAGGGACGGCAGTGGCAGACATCTGTGTATCAGCATCGTGGGTTTCTTCATGCGCCTTCATCCGTATTTGCACAAGATATTTGAGTCAACACTGACTCAGTCAGTTTAAAGTGTGCTAGACACCCAATGACGTTCTGTCAGATCTGGCATATTAATGCACGTGGAGTGTTGGTCTAATCCCATCATGGATTAGTGAGCCTCATGGTGTGTAACGTCACAGTTCTCTGCTGTGTCACGTGTGTTGCGTGAAATAAACCAAATTTTAAAGTGCAAATTGAATGAAAATTTATTTATCTGAGAATGTTGTGCTCATCATTTCACAAAACACAGACACCTGGTTTGATCTGCCACTATTTCCCAAGGTGGGAAGTAACAAAGTAAACATATTTTGTTACTCTACTTAAGTAGAATTTTTTTAGGTATCTGTACTTTAATTTTACTCCATACATTTAAACATAAACATCTCCACTTTTTACTCCTTTGCATTTTAAATACAGGCTTGTTACTTTAGGTTTAAGACATTTGAGGTGAGTTATTGTTTCACGTCACAGTACACTTTCAAACATTAAACTGATTTGAACCTAAATGGAGGGAACACTAACAATCCTAAAGGCACTCCAATTGGTGCATCAATCACCAGTGCTTATCTCACACAAACAGACGAAAGAGGAAAAAAACATAATTTATGCATTTACAGCCCTTCCGGGGTTAAAATATCCAGGAATGATTTAGAAAGCTGTTTTTGGTACAGAAGGTTGTGGTTGCAGTACTTCAGCACCTAGCTAGCACTGCAGAAGAGGAGTGAGCATAAAGGGAGCAACATTTTTAAGTGCAGGGTAATTTCTTACAGTTCAACTGTAAGAAAGTCTTTCTGTGCAGTTTGTTACAAGATGTGTCTGTTAGCTAAAGGTATAGCATCTGCATTTCACAGAGAGGGAAAAGCAGAACAGGAGAAGAAGAAGAGAGGTTGTTTTGTTTTAAATTTAAGAATTACTCAGTGGTTTTTGATAATCTTGTGATTTAAATCGTACATGTAATGTCATTCAAGTCAGGCTTTTTTTGAACAGATGGATTTATACATGGCATGAAAATGTAAAATGCCTTGCAAATAACTTGAAGAATGATAACTTTGAGTTAATCAAAGATTCCATGAGAAATACTGGATAGGTTAGTGCAGACTACATTGCTAGTTTTCTGCGCTACAGTGGGCTTGTGTAGGGTAGCTGTGGTGTTCATGGTCAGTGTTAGGTTACATCATGGTAGCTGACATCAAATCACTGAATATTGTTTAAGGGTTGGAAATCAGTCATGATGTCTCATTAAACATTTGCTTATATCTTGTTGAATTTAGCTGGCTAAATCCTGAAAAAGCAGCAACACAGGTCAGCTAATCACAACCGTAAACTAAATACAGTAAGCTTACCATAGAAATTACCGTTACTTATTTTTAAGTGATTATTTTCCGCATGCTGAACCACTACAGTCGATTTTTGGGTTTCCACACCTGCTGAATCACACTTTAATCCCAGACTGTACTCATTTTCCTGTTTAGTGTGGAGGCAAAACTACCCATCTGCAATGTAGGCAAATGCAAATAGAATTTTTTTTAAAATTCTCTTTGTTTTTCTCTGGTTGTGCTCCACATAACAGCTGTGCAAGCTGAGTACTTTCGTTAGAATTTGAATTAAATTGAAATAAAGTTTGCATCCCTGTGGATTGCTTCATTATGATATTAATAAGACATGAATATCAGTTAGCTTGTCAAAAATAACTAATAAATAAAAATAAAATAAATACATAGCTGGCAGAAATGTCCTCTAAAGAGATTCTTTTTACTTTAATACTATTTTTCAGAGCCTTTGCTTTTTCTCTTTTACTCAAGTAAAGAAGTTGCATAAGTACTTCAGCTTTTACCAAAGTATTTTTTAACACAGGTTTCAGTACTTCTGCTTGTGATGAATAGAAAAGTGATGACTATATGTACTTTTGTTCCTCATTTTTCCACCTCAGCAGACACTTCATCACTTATCTACTGCTTATTGCTGTTTGTTTAGATTACACTTTCACCACAAGCTTTTCCCAATTTACAAACAGCAACCAAAACTTTAATCTCATTCCACGTACAGCATGTTAATTAAGGATAAAAGCTAACAGATAATAGATAATGCATTAATGAAAGTGTCTTATACTAATATACACCCTGTGAGTAAACAGCATTCAGTGTACCTAAAATTCAGTAACTTCAGTCGGTCAGTTTACTGCCAAGATAAACAAACAAGTCACAAGTTCCAGACTGTTTGCAACATGCTGAAATTTTTAAAACATTTCTGCTCAGAAATGTTTGATTTAAGTACTTATCTGTGTCTAGTTGATGATAGGAGAAACATGGAAATCTATCTTCTTTGAAACTTGTTGCAATATAGATTTTGTCAAGGCCACTGGTCTGACAAATCCCAGCTATATGAAATCATAACCATGATGAGGATAAGGAACAGTGTGTGTGTCTGTGCGTGCATGCGTGCGTGTGTGCGTGCATCTATGTGTGATTTTGTGCAGGGTGGATTCTGAATATACTGACACTGGTGTTTTCACCAGAATGTGTTACTGACACAGCCAGCCTTAATCTGTTCTGAAGGCAGCCACAACACAGATGGCAAGATCGCACATACATGTTCTCAACACAATATGTGAACGCAGTAAACAAACAGAATACACACAAACAGACAAGAACAGAGACAGAAACACTGCGGATTAGAATCTCATTCACTGGCTCACTCGCTCACTCATACCTTAACTAAAGGAATAATGAAACACACACATGCATATACATGCAGCACACACTCAGCCATTTGATCTTTGCCTGTGTTTGACTTGCACTGTCATACAGTGACTTAGAAGAAGTCACACATCCTCAAATAATGAGATTAAAAAGCAGGCTACTGCAGCTTCCAGTCAGAGGGTGTGGGCTCAGAGATAGAGGAAGCTTTTCAATGCTATTTTGAAAACTGTGCAATTGTGAGGGAAAAGAGACCTAGGAATAAAAGAAGCAGATTACCACACACTGTTCCTTGTGGAGAAATAATATAAAACCAGACCATGACATGATGACCATTCTTCCACATTGTTAAACAAACACAAAGATGGTTTACTGCAATAGATACTGATGTACAAACAGGTAGAAAGATAGATGCATAGCAGTTGTATAGTATTTATTTATTCTGTTGTTTCTGAATAAGCAATACAGTAAGAAACAGGAAAGGCACTCAGAGGGCACATCCTCTGAACTGTTCTGTAATTTTAAAGAAACTGATCTGTATCAGGAGTGCAGGTTAATGGATTCTTTCTTTGACTGTGCTTTACCTCTCCACCAAATTTCCTGAAATGTGTCCTAGCAGCTTTGCATAAAAAACAGGTAAGCAGAAAGACAAACAAGCAGCTCTGAACACCCACCTCTATCTTATCTTATGCCTTGGTGAAGTAAACAAATTATAGCCATGACATTTTTGAGAGATATAGAAATTAGAATTGTCCGCCCCACTCCCCATGCACATGAAACGAATAAAAAGATATTATTATTATTATTATTATTATTATTAAGAAGAAGAAAATGAATAATTACTGTCATCATCTTACAATAATGAAATAAATCAAAATAAATGTCAGCTCTACATCTACATTACACAAACCTGTACATTACATGTACATAGTGTATACGTTGCTGAAATTTTGCTACATAATTTTAAGTGCCACGGCAATTTGGCATTACTGGAATGTGCTGTCATGCATACTTGTAAATAAATACTAATTGAATAGCGATGACTGTAGTGCCTGTAATTGATTACTTTCTCTTAAACCCAGTATCATGGCAAAGCATGTTACCGTGATATCGGGTTGTTGTCTTACACAGTGAATAAGAGCTAGATAACAATTTGCGGAGCGCTTTCTATTACAGCTTTTTAATAGTGTGGTAACTGTGCAATAATGAGGAAGTAATAATATGGAACAGTATCTCATTACCAATTAATGACCAAAGTAATATCCAAACAATACCCAAGTGATATTGTATCAACAGTGGTTACAGTGAATAATGTTACACTGAAATGTATGTAATAGGGTAATAAGGCGCATTGTACTATAACATCATATGTAATAGCCTGCTAGCAATGAAATGCTAATATCTGGATGCTTGATTTTTTTATGCTTATAATAATAAGTTAACATGGGTTGGTTAACATATAAGAATGCTATTATGACATTATAATACTGGTATACATCCTACCTTATGGCCCCGGCATTCTTCTTTGTTTGACAGTAAAAATGTAAATATTGCGTTTAATGCTGTGGCTTAGTCACGTGGAAGCACATGTAGTAGTTTCTGTGCAATAACCAGGAACAAAGGCTGCCAATTGGAAAACTACATGTTTATATCTAATTTGATTTTAGTATCCTATTAAAGCAAACTTCAAGTAATATGATAATTATCCTTGAAGCACGTGTGGAAGTTGTCACACTACTACTGAGCTGTAATGAAAAGTCCTACCATTATTTGCATTACTTAATGTCCACAGCATGTAATCTTGAATTAATTTTTTTAAATGATTCTTCATCTGCTAAAAGATACAGTGCTGGCAGTAAAAGAAGGATGAGAAATTGTGTGGAGGAGAGAAGTAAAGAGGAAGCAGGTGTACTGGGGGAAGGGCAGAGTGAGGATAATAAACTGGGGCACAATGGGTAAGCTGGGCACCAAGTGGAGCTGTGAGGAAAATCATCTGTCAGCCGACTGAATAGTGTGCAGAACAGGGCCATGAATGAATTAGCTACCATATGTTTGACTTGTCTTGTCTGGGTTTTTTTTCAAGAGTTTTTTTTTGCCCCTCTGTGTAGACACTAATAGATATGCACAGATTCGCCTATGCTTTTCAGGACTCTCATTGACATAGCCTCTCAACACTAACCTCAAAGCTTTTTTTTTTTTTTTTTTTTTTTTTTTATTTTTAACTT
>VVHJ01043890.1:3029-14262 GCA_015107715.1 Tylochromis polylepis | reverse complement strand
CAAACAACCTCTGGTTAAGCAGATGGCACAACACAGAAGGGCTAACTCGTCAGGCCAGGACTCTCCAGTCTATTTACACCTACAGGCCAGTGGACACTCTTTCAATGATGAGGACGTACACATCCTGGACAGGGAGGACCACTGGTTTGAGCGGGGAGTCAAGGAGGCCATTTACGTGAAAAGGGAAAGACCATCTCTGAATCGAGGAGGGGGCCTAAGGGTACATCTTTCACCATCTTACAATGCTGTGATTGCAGCCATTCCCCAACTCTTTGTGAATGGTACTCATGGTCTTTGATCAGTGGTCTTTGATCAGTAGGTGTTGATCAATGGTCATCAGATTTTGCATTTTAATTATCAAGGAACTGACCTCACAGCCCATTGTTCTCCAGTGGGCTGGTTTCAGTCATTATGCAAATCTGCTATTTATAAGGTTGGGGAAACCTGCAGTCAGCTGAGACTGAAGAAGTCACTTGCATGAGTGACGAAACGTTTCTCCCACTGAAAACGCTACATCCAGATGAACAGAATCAACTTTTTGGGAACTTGAAGAACAGTACTAAAAATCATCTTTCCTCCCTTTCCCACAGTACCACAATCCTTTGAACAACAGCAGTTTCTTTTAAAGTAACCAAAATGCTTAATGCAAATGCATTTATCTTGTTTTAAATTATCAAAGCATCCATCCAGTTCCAAAACTTCACTGTAAAAAGTCACTATGTGGAGCACTTTATACACCATTCATTTCTCTAAATAAAATAAAATCAACTCTTAAATAATCTCAACTGTACATCTGGTTTTGAACAGAAGAATGTTATCACCGGTTATATGCATTCAATATTTCAATACTTTGAGAAGACTGAAAATCAATATTAGGGCAAGATGTGAAATATAAACAGTAACTCAAATGCATTAATGCAGAGATCCACTGTCACATGAGGGCAATTTGGCTTAGAGGCTGGACTTATGAAAAATATATAATATCTGCAACAGATTTCACATGAGCAGAAATTCAATGACAAGTACAAGTAATGATTTCTGAAAGTATCATATTTTATAACCCAGCCTTTGCTTTACATTCCCAGCAGACACTCATTAGTTTCTGAAATGTTCTGGTAAAAATGTCAGTCTTTTATTTCTTTTGTTTCATTGTCAGAATTACTGCAATGATATACCTCAGCCTTTAATAGACACCATGTCCTTAGGGTGAACAGTTTCTATCTACCTTTGGTTAGACAATCAGACAAAAAGGCACATGATGGGCATAAATGCAATTTGTACAGTCTATCCAAATAAATATTTCAGTAATCAACACAAGGTGATAAAGATAGTTAAGACATTAGCCAGCTGGAAGAAGTGCATTCCCATGTTGCACTGTTTTTCAACAACTCAAAAACAACATAGCCACAGAAAAAACAAAATAATTTTTAAAAAAACCCATAGATATGTATGCATACATGACAATGCCACATTCATATGTAGTCTCAAACACATTTAAAAAACATCCAATGTGTTTCATCAACCGTGAGTTGTTTTGTGAACCTCTCTTTTTGATTTTGCATCGTCTTTGCGGAGAGATTTTAGAAGCTACCTAAATAAAAGTCTATGATTTGTAAGAGGGGTCAAGTAAATCACATGCAGGCGAGGCCATGTAGCCTGTTAAACATTTGTACACATTATAAGCCCAAAATGATAACACTTTTAGAATTTTCATTACATGTAAACTTTTGGCGTAATTTTGTTACATGAGTACAAAATAAAATGTTAAATTTAATCGAATCTGGTTGAATTAAATTTGACTGGTTTGCATTCCGTTTATACCAAGAATATTTTCCTTAATGATTTGAATTTATATATTTCAGCTGCTTTTTTACTAAAAATTACAGCTTCATGTTTATGAGGGCAGATAAACTTTTTTTCAGTGCATCTTTTTTAAATCATTTTCAATCATTCTTTTTTTTCCACTTCTTTTTCCTTTTCTTCTTGACTCTGTTTATATTTGCTGCCAGAACATGCAAATTATGGCATAATTTTGCTTGAATATGCTGTTAACAAGGCCTGACCATGTTATAATTAGACTATTCATAATTTCAGAAATCCTAAAGTAATTTTCTATTGTTCTGTGTGTGAACAAATAAAGTAGTTTTTTTTTGTTTTTTTTGTTCACAGTTACACAAAAAAGAGAAACACACAGATAAGCCAGTAAGAGAGGTCCAAACTGACTAATTTGTAATTTCTAAAATGATTTTGTTTTTCTTTATATTTATTTTCCTTTCTATCCAATCAGACATTGTTAGGTTTTTCTCATCACATTATTCTTTTTTCTCCCTCCTTAACTCAAGTTCCTGTACAGTGAAGCAGAGAAGCCATTTGCCCTCCTAGACCATGACATCATTTTAAACAGATTACTTTAACCTTTCATATATAGTACCAATTTTCCTTGTTTCCCTCTTTCTCCATTGCTTCCTACTCCCCTATTTGTCTGCAGTCACAGCCCAACAAGGCTTTCTTTATTTTACCCTCTGGTCCGTCTCTTTTCATCTGTTCCCTCATCGTTTTCTTCCAACTTGTCCCCTGTTACTCAATTCTAATATCTTTTGACTGCCAACACAAATGAGTCTATAGACCTGAGAAGATGAGTAAAGACTTTTTAAAAAATGTACCCATATCCCATTTCTCCTCTTTTCCTTCCCCAGTGTGTCTTACTTTGTCATGCTGAATACTTTTCCATATTGCTCTTTCAGCCTTCTTTATCCCCTCTACAAAGTTTGTTTTATCTCTTCTTACAATTTTATTATTTGTAGATCTTCTTGAGAATATAATACCTTTAAATCTGCCTTTTTTGTCACCAAAGTTTACATTCAACAGACAAATATGTAGAGCTTTCAGAGGCAGTAAAACATCAAAAAGCAAGTGATGCTAACATCAGGAGGATATCATGCAATAGTAAAAATTTCTCAGCATTTGCCATAGCATTTCTCATGGCTTTCTCTTGGCTTTTTTAAAGCACAACTGTGATAATTTCCTAAGAATGCCAAACAATTGTTATACATTAATATTACAAATTAAAACAAACAAACAAAAAAAACACTCAAAAAAACGGAAATCAAATATAGGCTTACTCTACCTACAATTGACATAAAGTTGACAAGTACAATTACTGTAGGTGTCTCTGTTTTTGATTTCTCCTTTTAGATTCATTTGGTTGGTTGTTCTCCCATCAAATTATCTTGGATATTCATTGAAGTTTTCTACCTGCAGGCTGTAGAACATTTTATTCTTCTTTTTCATTAAAATTCACCTCGGCTTGTCTTCCCTTCCTGTCTCTGTGCAGCTTTTGAGGCCTCATTTAGAATTAAATGTAACAGTTTTACAAAATTAGTCCACATATTTTCAGAATTCACCCTCTTTTTATTTTAGTTCTTGTCCTCATTCTGCTTCCTTATATTGGGATATACTCATTTAAAATTTTTATCATTGACTCCCCTATATCAACCTTATATGCCTTCCTCATTACTATTCCTCTTTCCTTTCCACCTGTTCTCCACATTTTCACCCATTTGTTCATCAGTTTCAGCTGATGGATGTTTAATGTTTCATCACTGACCGTTTTCAACCTCCCTAACATCCCATCCTATGCCCTTCCATGTCAGTTACAGTTAAATATTGTACTAGTAATTCCACCACCTGCATGTCTTCTTCTGTTTTTCTTGTGAGAAAGAAAAAAGATTGTTTTTCTGAAATATGTTACAGTTTTTAAGCATAGTGACCCTCCTCACCTACTTCTTTTATTGCCTTGCCCTTTCTCTATCCTATTTGTTTTATTTAAGTTTTATTAGGCCACAAATATATTCTTCCCTATGAATTCCTCTTCTGTCCTTCAGTCTCTCATTTTCTCACTAGTATAATGCAAACCAATCAGTTTTGTGTCAATGATGATCACTGAAGCCATTTAAACTTTACTGTCCATCAGAATTAATCTGGTCAGTATAAATTGAGGCTTTAGATGAAGCATATAGTTTTGAGTGCAAATCCATAAAACTTTCAAATTTAGTATGCCTATAAAACATTGTATACACAATTAATTTTGCGCCCACTCTTGTGGCTTGTATGCAGAACATATTCTCAGTTAGACCACAAATCTGTCTTATCAGCAAAAATTGGCACATATATGACTTTACATTATTTTTGAAATCCCAAATATTTGCCTAAATATATAACGCATACATGAAAGCACAAGTAAATCATATATACAATACTAGCAGTTTTGCTGACCCATCTGTCCTTCACCCAAACATCTGGGAAGCACCCTGACAACAATGTCGCTATTCAGCGTTACATTAGTGTTTTTGGATGACTCTGTTTGCTTGTATGCAAGTGTTTACACAAGTGTTTTTAGGATTCAGCAACAGCAGCTGGCATGCTCAGACGTAAGAAAAAGGAATGAGGTAGAGGTGAGCTGAGGAAATGTCTAATGGTGTGGATTGGATGTAAACACTTCTAAAGCACAAAAGATCGAAGTTTCTTTTTAAACAAGGCTGCCTCCACTGGCAGCGCCACAGTACTTTTATTCTACCCAGGGAACAATTACTACTCACTTGATCTCTCCATCTTAATCTATTTGCTCCTATCTTTCAGCGATGTATTTTTTCTATCCATCTCTCCCTTTTACTTCAGTTTTTGTCTAGCCATTTCTGACTTCTGTCTTCTTTTTTTTCCCCACTAATTTTGTTGGCATTTCTGAGATGCATCCCATTTTTATCTACAAATATAAGAGCCCTTCTATGGCTAGTGGGCTGCTCATTATTCACTGCAGGAGTGCTACTGAATATAATGCATTTGCTTAACAAAGAAAGCTTTGCTCAAGATATTCAAGTAATGTTTACTTGCTCTGAGCCCTAGAATTTATGTGTGGCTTCAAGTGCAGGTGTTTACAGTGCAATGAGTGATGTACCGTGTGGAGTCAGAGAGATGCATGACCAGACATTTCTGTTATGACAGATAGCAATGAAAAACCGCTTCTCAGCTAGCACCAACTATTGACATTGCCTTCTTGTGCCATCATTCTTGTGTCAAGCAGTAAATTACTCACACTGAATACACATTGCAAAAGCTGAGTGGCATGATGGCGTTTAGGCCAATAATTCAGGCAGCAACTCAGAACTCTTTTTGCTCAAGATGATTTTTTAAATGTGTATGCTTTTTTTCTTCCTTATTCAGTATTTGAAAATTATGCTATTCCACCTTTAATGAGATCTAAAAGCTTGAAAAATGTTCATTGTCTAAATATTGAAGTCAATCCATCACTTTGACACATATCAGGTGTACTGAGTCTGATGCAGTACATTTCAATGGAAAGCACAAATTGTGTAAACTGATTTCCACAAAACAATTAGTGCAAATGAATATGCCACTCTACTATGACTGACTTCTATCCAACTTTCTTTAGCATCCCTGATATAATATTATGTAACCAGTAGGAATGACTGATGGTTATGCCAACTGGGAATTTACCTGCTGCTGCAGGAACAAATACCAGTACTACAAGCTTTACCTTACGCTTCCTCTTCCTGTCTGTCATGGCTTCTACAGAGGCCTTTGAAATTAAGGTACATGAAAATGTTAGGTTGCTAAGAATTACAGTAAAGTAGCCCTAAATTCAGTAAGTGGTAAAGAATGGCTTTGTAGTATTTTCTACAGAAATTCTACCGTTGTTGTTTGAATCGGAATTCAGAGCTCGACCAGTGGGGTTGCTTCTGTATATAACCACTTTTGTTTTTAACTCAGATATTTAAATATAACGTGCCTGGGACCATGGTGAATGTTATTTGCTATTACTATAGTGCACTGCCCTCAGTTTTATTCTTTAGAATGTTGCGTGTGTATATTTTGATCGTGGTTTTAATGTCGTTTAACACAGCTGTTGGTTTTCATCCAACACTGTATTTGGGGGTTCTTTTTTTGGGGGGGGCAGGGGAATTTTAAATTTTTTAAAAATTCATTTAATTGGGGAAGATTAATTAAATCTCTCTCTCTCTCTCTCTCTCTCTCTGACATTGATAAGCCTGTTAACTCACACAGTTGGCATTTTTGCAGGCCTAACCCTTCAAATAGGCTACATTTTATTAATATAGTAACTCCTTTATAGTCTTATTGGCTATAAAGGAGTTACTATTAATATAGTAACTCCTTTATAGTCTTATTGGCTAAAAAGCGCACCATTTATCCTGACTGCTAAAGGCTAAAGGCTCAAGATACAAAATAAGAACATGAAAATCAAATTTAGCAACAAGCACACTAGGAACCAAAGAGAAGACCTAATCATAAACAAAAATTCAAAGTCCCAAATAACCCAAAATTCAAGGTCAAAGACCCAGGACCATGACCGATCCATGATCACATAATAAAAAGATCATGCTACAGTGCTGACCAGGTATAATGTTTACCATAGATAGCTGTGGAGAAACCTCAGCAGTGGACATTGACATTACCACTCTACAGTAAAATCATTTTTTAGCCTGCTAACTATCATTGAACACAAGCAAGGTTTTGATTTACAAGCCTTAAAACAAGCAAGACCAGATCTAAAAAGTAACATCTCTCACACACGCACACACACCAGCACACACTCTGTCAGCACAGCAGTGTTATCAGAGTGGATTAGTCACACATGGCAAAAGAACCAGAATGATGGAAGACAGAGAGTGAAGAGCGTGGAACAGAATGGGGCCATGAAATGGAGATAAAGATGACAGGGTTAACAGAGATCAAGACACACGAGAGAAGGCAGAGTGGTCTGCTGATAACCTGTCCTTGTTTGTTTTTTGTTTTTTTCATTTTTTTTTTCACCCAAAGTCACATCACACAGTGAAGAACCAGACCAGGGGCCTCATTTGTAAAAATGCTTTCAGATTTATACTTGAACTTTGTATGATGGTGTGCTTGTGTCCAATTGGTAAAAAAATATCCATCATTTGAAACCTTGCTGAAACTGAAGATCAAGAATTCCTTGAGAACCCTTTTATGCATGCACCATCCTCTCTGTAGCTACAGTACATTTGTCATACACTCAAAGGGGATTTGCACTTTAAGCCCTGATGTTGAGAAATATCTACAGATTAAAATAGCATTAACTTTGTTTTGAGACTACAAGAAGCACACAGATTTAGTGACATTACTAAATAGATTGTAACAGTCAAACTCAGATGCAACAGGGATGATTTTATTTTCTTCTTTTGGATGTAGATGATAAAATAAATAGAAGATTTAACAAGAGATTATACTGTCCCTCATTTAAAAAGTTTGTGTTTGGCTTAAGAACTCAACAGCAAAATGTTTTATTGCCCTTACAGGCATATGATTTTACTTCTCCCCATCTCACCAACAGGTAAACCTCGGGATGGGAATCAAGAACGGGTGGTGGTGGATAACTGTAGTTCAATTCCTTGGAATTGTTAGTCTGCTTGCCTATCCATTCCACTTACTGGGTATTGAATTTGCATTACAGTCAGCCGATTTCAGTTTGTGTGTGGGAGGAGGAAAACAGCAGCGCAGTCTACAGTGTGGATATGGACATTACTTTTATTTTATTACACAAAAGGATGAGAGCACAATTGTAAAGTGCAAAATACATCCAAGATGTAGAAACAACAACATCCAGAAACAACTGCATTAGACTGCATGCTAATGCTAAGCTAGCCATGAACACAGAGTGATGTTAAAGCCAAGTGAATGCCGGCCCCAGCCCAACAGCCAGACCCTGAAAGACAAATGCAAAAGTGTTATATCCCAGGTCATAATTTTGTATTGTTTTTGGTCCTCCACACCTGACGGTGGCAGCAATGTAATGAGTAGTGTAATAAATTATAGTTATATATAAATTAGAGTAATTAAGTAACGTACTGCATTACTTTTAAGAAAAGTGTTTTGGATAATACGTGTAATACATTACACATATTACCCAAAATACGTATTACCGCTTACAAGAGGTGAAATACTTTGACCACATAGCATGCAATTAATTTGCACAAATGTCATGTCTTTGATATGTTGCTTAGCAATGGTGATGACTCTCAAAGCGGAGCCAATGAGAACTGATAAGAAGAGAATCGTTGAGGAATCGAATTGATAAGTGAGATCGATAATGGAATCAGAATCACTAAATTCTTATCAATTCCCATCTCTAGGTACACCCATAAACAAATAAATGCATTCTTTTCTTTAGAGACTAACACACATGCACTCTCTATTCATGAAGGCACACTGACACACTCCCCTCGCGGGTGGGCTAGATGAATGGCTCAGCTGTCCGTCTTTGACAGCAGGATTGATGTTGTCTGATTCCCAGGTGCCTCATTTGACCACAGTGAGAATAGACCTCTTCTCCATGCTTCACTGACCTACTCCATGCATGTGTATGTGTAAATGTTAGTAAGAGAGAGGAGGCTGAGACAGAAGAAAAGAATGAGTCAGGTCTCTTTGGCTCAGTCACTATGCTTTAATAAGCAATTATTATAGGGGGCACAGCAAGATGGAGGGAAGGAAGAAACATAAATCAGTCAAAGGAAACATGGAATTGTGTGTACTCATCTACCTGTCTGTGCATACTGTAATGCCATTGTATATCTTTTCCATGACTTTGGTATCAAAGTTGAGGTAGAAGTACCGGTAGAAATGGAGGCTTCAGTGCTACAAGACTTACGGTTCATTAATGCTTGTGATGTTGCTTTGTTAAGGAAATCAACATCATTCTGAGCTTGGGATTCTTTGCTACTAGCTTTGTGTTGCCATGGTACCATTTCAGATAATTACTTATTATTTCAGATAATTTGTTACACAGGCATAGAGACTGGTCTACAATCTCCCAGCAACCTCTGGTCCCTAGGAAAAATGTTTATTCCCCGAACAACTGGCAAGTGGTGGTTGGAGGTGGTTACCAGTGGTTGCCAGTGTTTAGATCAGTGTGCATCTCCATTGGTCTGACAGGTGGTCTACAAATAATGTTATTTTTTCATTCCAAGTTTAAGTATTACTGACTGATGGAAATGTGTCTCTTGGGTCTTATTCAAACTCATAATGGTCCTTTCTGTACAAAAACAAATGCCGTTTGCATTTGCAGGAATTGTATGGTGCAGTAATGTTTTTTTGCTGTTTTGGCAATGTGTGTGTCTTTCAATGAGCATTAAATCAGCTTTGTCTTTGAAAGTGCTGTGTAATCCTGTAAGCACCACTTTCTCATTTACATGTAATACCCCACTCCAGGCAATGGTCTCTATCTGAGTGCAGAAAAATTGTCTGTATTGCACTAATTGCAGTAAGAGGAAGAGCGATGAAGTAGGAGTGCCAAACGCTGAAGATGGTCTTTAAATGATATAGAACGGTTAAAAGAAAGTGGAAATTTGCTTTATTTTAGCAGCACTTAATATAAATCTGATAAAAAGTTTATAAATGTTTTGATTTTGTCCATGACATTGTAGTTTTACCAGATTTACAAACCACTAGATTCATCATTATTATTTCCATCAATGTCAAATGCATAATACATTTCATTCTAAATCGCTAAAATGCCTCGTCCATTAACCTCTCAATTTTCAGATTTTTTTAAAACCAGGTCTGTTCTCTTCGCCTTCTCATTCTCTGTCTTTCATTCTCTAATTTTACATTTTCTCTATATTCCTCTACTTCTTATCTGTTCTTTCCTCTTTGTATTTTTCATACATGACAACCCAGTCCTTTTTGTCTTCTCCATGCATTGGCCATGGAGCAGATTTCACAAGTAAATGAACCACTACAGTAACCATTTGCTGTTTCAGTCATATGGACTCCACGGTATACAGACAGTACACTTTCATTAAGCTACCTGTAAATTTTGCAGGTCATCCTGTCGTTCTCCAGTTTTGCAATTATGAAACTAACCATGCTAAGCTAAAGAAGAAAAAAAAAGAGATCTCTTTATGTTTGCTGCAGTGCTTCATTAGGACTGAATGATACCACTCCCTCTCCCTCTAAGAGACCACAGAGCGAGAATCAGGACTGGAGGAAGAACCATGCCAGATTGTTTTTTATTGACTTTTCCACAGCTTGTAATTGTATATAGCGCGATGTTCCTGGAGGCTCATATCCAGCTCTGATATGGACTGTAATACTGTGTGTTGGCGAGGGGATTTTCTAACAGCAGGACCCCAGCCAGTGCACTTTCATCCTCTACTGGATTGCTACAGGACTGTGCTCTCCACCTATTTGGGGTTTTATACAAATCTAAGCTCATATACAGTGTCTACTAGTAAGTATATACTCCAAGTGTACTCAGCAGTATAGTCACTTAAGAGCTTCTAAATTAGTATAACTAATTAGTATAATTTATTTTAATGTCTAAAAAAATACTAGACTTTATTTTTCTAGAAAAAGCATGTTAGACTTGCAATATTAAGTACTTTTCATTGCAAAATATGCATTCTCATGATCCGTTACTACATTATATTCTGGATGCAGACTCAGTCCCTGCTATTGTTACTCAAAATGCAGAGATAGAAAGAGTTCCCCAAACAGAGCACCTGTAGCAGTAAAATAAAAGTGGCTGGATTAGGAGGATTAAATTGTCAATGGGTGTGATAGCAGCTGGCACCAATCAAGGTCAATCAGATCAACTATTCTGATTCATTTTAAATGCAGTGCACACCTTGCTCTGAGGGATCAACAGCCTTGCAAGGTAGAGGATAGTCCTGCATGGACTGAGCACTGAGGACCAGCTGCCACCATCAGTTTAAAGGTAACCTGTTGTTCCTGCTTATGTCACAAACAAAAAATAAACATCTGAACAAAAAAAACCCAAGCCCTATGACTTGACCTCCATATCCATACCCACCCACATTCAGACAGAAAGGAAAGGAAACAACAGCAGCTCACAAACACACACATAAAGGAAAAAGGTAAGAAGCAAACATAAAAGGCAAAATAGTTACTAATTCTGTCTTAGATATAGAAACCTGTGAAAGTTTCTTGTGAACAAAGTCAAATTTGTTTTCTCATTTGTAGCTATTGTGTGTATCTCTGCATACTAATATTATTTTTATTGCCACATTTGTCCACACTATGAAATATTGATCTGTGAATTAGTGGAAAAGCATTAGCTGGTGTATCTGTCAATTTTATCATCTTTCTGCACACATAAAAGAAAAAAAATCTTTGTGAAATGACAGTATGGGGGGTTTTTTTGTTTTTGTTTGGGGGGGGG
>VVHJ01043876.1:10058-38376 GCA_015107715.1 Tylochromis polylepis | reverse complement strand
CCTTCAACAGTAAAAAAAAGACAAAAAAAAAAAAAAAAAAATCATCCTCAAGTTGAGTCTGTTCAGCTGCTGGCATGATATCAATTGCCAAATCTGGTTGTAATGTATATATGCATTATAAAATATTACATAAGTTCAGTTCAGCTGAATAGAATATGTTCTTTATTTCATTGGTTCAAAGTATGTAACCTCCATTCCTCAGTTCTGAGCTATCCACTTATATCAGTTTGTCTCTGTGTCATGTCTTTTAAGCTGATGGGAACTACCTGCTGTCTTGTGGCAGTGACAAGTCTTTAAAACTGTGGAGTGCGAGCCGAGGCACCTTGTTGAAGACGTACAGTGGTCATGGATATGAGGTTTTGGATGCTGATGGGTGAGAGAATTACCACAGGGTTGTCTGCAGGGTTTTAGTCTCAGGAATATAGCATCAGAAGAAATATAAATGAATGTTTAAAGTGTATGAAATAAATGAATGACCTTTTCTCGTTGGCTCCTTGCACAGCTCCTACGACAACAGCCAGATTTGCTCATGTAGCTCAGATAAGTCGGTGATTCTGTGGGACGTCGCCACAGGCCAGGTCACACGCAAACTCAGGGGTCATGCCGGGGTCAGTCCTTCTCTTTATAGCTCTGTGTTTCACTTTGGGTGTCATGGTGTTTCATTTGAAAAACATCTGCGTGTTGTCATGGTGGCTGCCCTTTTGTTTGTGCCTGTGTACTTGTTTTATGTAATATATTTTACACCGTCTGTGTCTCTTTTTGAAATTTTCCTTTGCAGAAAGTTAACTGCGTTCAGTTTAATGAGGAGGCAACAGTCATATTGTCTGGTGAGTCATAATGACAGTAAATTATTTATGGAATGTGGATGTTCTAACTGGTGTCTGCTTTATGTTAAAGTCAGTTATCTGGAAATTCTCAGTGTTTCCATGCTTTAATCATCCAACTTGAAACGTAAACTATTTTTAGTATTTGCTTGCTGTGTAAACTATTAGATTTTGTATGTAAGCGTGCCTATATTTACTGCGTTTTATTTTTATGTATTCTCATCGTTCAGGGTCCATAGACGGGACAGTTCGGTGCTGGGACACCAGATCTAGAAGATATGAGCCAATCCAGGTTCTAGACGAAGCTCGGGACAGCATCAGCAGCCTCAAGGTGGCACAACACGAGCTGCTTACCGGGTCAGCACTTCAGACGTAGTTGGAAAAAAAACCCAACTCTTAACTGCATGTTAAGAGTTTAACAAATGTTTACATCGCTTCTATGTTCTCATTCAAAATGAAGCAGTTTAAAGAAGCCACATCTTCACAGTTTTAAACAGAGATCTGATTTGTTTATTCATCTGTTTTGTTCATTTTTTGCTACGGCAGTTTATAATAATGACGATCTTGTGTTTAGGTCGGTGGACGGCAGAGTGAGGCGCTACGACCTGAGAATGGGACAGCTACATGTTGACTTCATCAGCAGTCAGTAATCTTTTTCATAACATTTTTTTAAACTTTCACACAGTGTGAAATCAGTAGGTATTACTGTGACATATATATATATATATATATATACAGATTTTTCTAGCGAAACAGTTTCACTGAAAATATAAAACCGTTGAAGTGTTGTTATCCTTGTGTTCCAGGTCCTATTACCTGTGTGTGTTTCAGTCAAGATGGTCAGTGCACCCTGAGCTCCAGCTTGGATTCAACACTCAGACTTCTGGATAAGAGCACTGGTGAAATGCTGGGAGAGTGAGTACTGATTGTTTTCATTTACAGTGTGATGTGCTGCCACTATGGCTTCATAAAGTAAAAACAATACAATAAATATTGTTTTGCTGTCACCTCATTGTGATATCTGAAAACATCTAATGACCACCTCTGTCTTATGTTTAGATTAAGATTTTGATCAGGACATCATTTAATGCTGGATTCCATTTTGTTGGTTAGGTCAGATCGTGAGGTCGTCATCCTGAAGTTCTGACTCTGTTAGAACTTTTGCCATAAGAACATTTGTCAAAAGCCAACTTTGAAGCTCTCTCACAGTACAGCATAGGGCCACCTCTAGCCAGCAATATCATGGTTTCTTATTGGTTGTCTTTCCATCTGTGATAGCCTAAAACCATAATATATACTGTTTGCCTTCAAACTAAATGTTTCACCTTTTGAAACGTGTGCTGTGCTGAGGCACAATGCTTACTTTTCAGGTAAACAGTCTTAAGTTTTAAGACTGGCTCAGCTAGGAGTTGGTGTTTCCAGACAAGTTGGTGTCTTTTGTGACCAGTGCAATCTCCTAGAGATCAAATTTAGGACGGGTAGGTTTTTGTTGCAGAGCAGCATGGTGGCACGGTTACCTCACAGCAAGAAGGTCCTGAGTTCAATTCCACCATCAGGCCAGGGTCTTTCTGTGTGGAGTTCACATGTTTCTCCGGGTACTCCGGCTTCCTTCCACATTCCAAACACATGCAGTTTGTGTGGTTTAATAGGTTAATTGGAAACTAACCAATTAACCTATAGGTGTGAATGTGAGTGCAAATGGTCATCTGTGTCTGTGTGTTAGCCCTGCGACAGATTGTAGACCTGTCCAGGGTGTACCCTGCCTCTCGCCCTATAAGACAGTTGGGATAGGCTCCAGCCCTCCCGCGACCCTGAAAAGGATCGCAGGGGTTGCAATATTTTCTTTGTAACCAGTCAGCTTGTCAGAGGACATACATTTTTCCCTCGCGACCGTTGGTTGTGCTCTTGAGTAATGTCCGCATGACATCACTTGAGATACCTCAACATTTAACATAAACTCAGGACCAAATGACATAAACTTAAATTTAGAAATTTCCTATAAAGCACAGTTAAATTATAGTGAATCATTACAAGATTCTAAATGGTACGACTTGCTGATGTAAATAAGTGTTTTTTTTTACTCATGTTTTTATCATATATTTGTTTTTACAGGTATACTGGACACAAGATGAAGGGCTACAAATTGGATTGCTGCCTGTCCAGTAAAGACACCCACGTCCTGAGCTGCTCAGAGGATGGACACGTTTACTGCTGGGACCTGGTGGAGGTAACTATACATTTAAACTTGATCTTCAAAGGGTACTTAAAGGGCCTCTGCAGAAAACAACTGTTATTAAATGAAGTGAACAACATCTGCATTCTGTCAGTCACTTTTGCATCAATGTGGTTTGACAACCGTAATCTTTGATTAGTATCACAGTTAGGTGTAGTAATCAGGGAAGCTAATCAAGTAGCATTTCCACACAGATATAATTTTATAAATTATATCTTAAGCAGGCAAGATACAGAGTGTAAGCTAGCTTTGCAACACAAATCTAGTGATGGTTAGCTTGTAACGTTAGCTGATGAATTTCAAAATAGTCAGCTAAGTTACCAGATCAACCCTAAGAATTTGAATGAAAAACCTTATCTGCTCGAGAAAAATATTTTGACACATAAAGTTTAGCTGCTAAAGTCCTTTTTTAGCTGGTATGCTAACATTATACAGGAAAAAGACTGCTTAGAGGTGGATTTAATATGCACAACTAGCCTTGCTGATCCTGACTGTACTTTTCCACTGATGGTTAAGTTCCCACTTGGTCATTCAAGCTTATGAATGTCTTATTTTAGCCTAACTGCTAATGCAGATATATAATGGGATTATAAATTTAGCATCTTGCTGGCTAATCTCATCTGATTTGCTAATCTGATTGCTAACCAAATTTTGCCCACTTTTGGAAATGAGAGCACAAGGGAGGGATTGAAGAACTCAGGACTGAATAAGACTCACAATTTTTGGATTTTCACAGAAAATGATGGCAACTGATGGTCTGAAAATGTCGTCTTTCAAGTTATATTCTAAGTCAGTCAGACAAGGGCTCTCAGTGCTCTCAGTGCAAACCACCACCAGATCATTATCATGCACAACCCGTATGATTTTTGTGACAGAATAATGAATAGTGGAGGTAATTGTCAAACCCGCACAAAAATTCTTAACTAAAAGCATACAGTCTAGCATCCAATCTAACATTTTTGCTTGTTTTACTTCCAGGGGTCTTTGTCGTTGAAACTGCCAGTGGGGAAAGCAGTTGTCCAGTCACTGTCCTTCCACCCTACAGAGACCCGTCTCCTCACAGCCATGGAGGGGCGTGTCCAAGTGTGGGGCGCAGAGCAAGAGGAGATGGAGGAGGATGTGATAGCCACATAGAGGGTGAAAACAAGAACCTGCTTTCCGTACATACAGTCTTATCTGACGGACCTTACAGAAGCACGAAAACCTGTTCCTCCCACAGTCAGATGTTGTGCCTGGAAACACTGGGTTTGGTGCTGGAATTCTCACTATATTGTTTGTTATGTGAGACTTACCAGGAGAACTTGTTCTCTGGCATACTGATCAAATGGGATTAGGTGCTGTGATAATGCACGTGCCTGAGAAACCAAGCTTTTTATCAGAGCTACATGGAAATGTTCCTCCATTTACTTTTATTTCTTTGTTCCACTCAAAAATGGCGTATTCAAAATAAATAAAGTGAATGAGAAAGTGAAAAAGTTTCAGCTTGGATAAAATCTTAACAAGAGACTATTTAATTCTTAAAAACCACATGTAGCAAAAACAAAGTATTAGAGTTGTATTTGTTTGAAGCTGAGCTACATCAATAGACTAAATTCTGAATTTGTAATCATTCTGACGAGAAGAGAAGTGAATCCTTAACAAACCAGCCAAATTATATAGAGGCAAAAAGTAAAAAAATAAAAAATAAAAAAAATAAAAAACTTGGCTTTGGTTCACAGACATAAACATTGTGGATGTGAATCCACTTTAAATTCACAAGTTAAACAGAAAAGCTTGCAAAATGACAGATTTTTGTATTTGGGCCAGTTTTTTTAATATAAAATCCTTCAATAATAAACATTGTGTAAATTACACCAACTCATTTACTGCACGTGTCTTTTTCAACTAACAAAACTCCCATAAATACAGATGTGGTCAGCAAGAGTTTATTTTTATCAGAGACTGTGGACACCGTAGATTTGCAATGTAGTTTGTAATTGTAAAATAAATAAAATGAGAATGACCAAAAAAAGTATCAAATAAATAAATAACTTATCTTACATACATACATACATTTTATCTTACATACATTTTGAAACTGTCCAATCAGCAGTGATTGTCGAACCACTGGGCGTGTCTGCGCAGCTTTGTACATGTCAGTTCTGTTATTTAACCCCAACATCGCACCGAAGAGTTTAAATAAATACATATGAGTGTATTTACAAAATGGTCAAGTTGCTGTTGAAGAATTGTGTTGACACTTAAGCTTAGTTTACCCTTTTTAGATCAGAAAATATTTAAAACAAAAATCAGTTAGCAATAATAAAATAGTAAAGCTTTCATTAAAAGACAAAAAACGATCAATGCGCTTTTGAACAGATAACTTCTAATGCCCCATACACACATATTTATAGTGGACGTGCCATTAAAACTGAGTCAATGAGAACAGCAATTGCAATCAAACATTTAAGACAGCTAAGTAGTTTTGATATTTTCACCCAGAAGTCATAAAGAAAGCAGCTTATTTTCAGCTTATTGAGTTTCTCATAAGTCATTTCATAAGAAGTGATTTCCGCTTCATTAACAGCACGCCACGTAAGAACAAAAGTTCATTCATTTACAGACATTACAAGAGAATGTTCACCAAGTTCATCTCCCTCTTACAGTACCCGTTTACTCTCAGCCATCTAACCCACGCAGCTGCAGCCGGCAGCTGACAGCTTCTCCACCTTGTGCCATCGGTGCGAGTTATCAAGAAAGGCAACGTCCTCGTGGTGGGTGGGCCTGCAGCAGGGTGTGTTGTGCCACAGCTCCCTGGGCACTGGGTTGGGGAGAAGTCCAGTGAGCAGCAGGTTGGTGAGGGTGAGGTCGTGGTTGGAGCGCGCACGGGGACACATGCCGCTGCAGTACTTGAATAAAATAGTCTCATCTGAGTCGTAGCCCAGCCCCAGGTCCCGAACCTGCAGCAGGATGGAGTGGAGGCCGCACTGGGAGTCCAGAGGCGAGCGGCGCGATCGAACTGGGATTGGTATGATGGGATTCGGAGATGGTCCAACTCCAGAAGCTTCCATGTGGCTGTCTTCTACAGCTGAATAACTGCTCCTTTTGTCCTCATCTGGAGAAATGTGTGCAGATGCTGTTTGTCGTTTCAGATCTGGAAAAGACAAAGTCATTTATACATCTGACAAACCCACTTACAACTATGTTTACCTTAATTTTCACATTCTCAAAGCGAAAAGTCATCGGTCCTAACCGTCACTTGAGCCATCACTTACCAATCAGTGATCTCAGCAAGTGGCCCTGTCCCCTCTCGACACAGAAAAGAATCACCACAAACTTCAACAGGGACCTCATCTCTACGTTCTGGTCTTCGTTTTCGCTGTTGATCAAAATGAACCGGACACGTGTGGGTTTGTATGTCTGCGAGTGTCTGCGGGTGCGACTGATGCCTAAGATGCAGACGAGTCGCGACCTCCAATATATAGCCCCAGGAAATAAGGGGGGGGGGTGAAGGGATGAGGCGAGGAGTTGTAGCGGGGAGACAGACACTAACCCGTTACTTGCCAACAGACTATCCTACTCACCTGAGCCTGACAGGGAGCGTAGGAGGGCAGGCGGGCGCTTGACCCAGAATTTGTCCTGTTGGGATTATCTAATTGATGTAAATCACTGGTTTATTGTTGAGATTCTCCCAGATGTTTTTCCAGAGGATGCTGGCCCCTAGCAATATGGACTCCCAAAGGCTCAGGGCTTCTTAAAAGCTCCTCAGCGGTGGACAGTGATGTCACTTTGGTAATGCTGAGAGGTATGTGCGACTGTATGAATCAGTAGATACGCAGACAAGCAAATAGTCAAACATTCATAGATAGTAATTTATCCAAACAAAAATACAAAAAATTACCAGTGGAGGAAACGCATGAGAAGTGTTAAGGGCTGAGAAATAAAAAAGGCCTACTAAGTCATTGTGGAATGTCTTGGGCCCTCTTATGTTCTGCTTCTTGATTAAATGCAAGAGACGTGAAAATGTGAAACACATTAAGAATAACAAAGGCAGGCTATAATTAGAACATAACAGGGCCTGCTTCAACAGACATTCCACATTGGGTGACTTGTCTTGAGCTGGTCCGTAAATTGAGGGATTTCATCAGCAATGTGTGGCTGACGAGTGGAATATGTAGAATGTGGATTATGTAACAGTTGTAGGGCCCAAACAGGCAGTGCTATTGGAATTTCACGTTTTCAACAAAGTGCATATTTGAGGGCAGTTTCTGCCAGCCATACGCAGGGCAAATGCCTGATTGTTCCTTAGCAAATGAGCTTAATCATTCTGAATAAATGGAATTAGCTCAAGTTCATTTGTAAGTTGCCAAAACATTGTGAATTTATTTTGGCCTTTCTCTGTGCTGCTCACAAAAGATATTCAGCTCGGGACATAAAAAGCATCCATCGTTAGAGATGGACTGAGGTGAAGTGGAAAGCCTGTGGTCTAACCCTTCAAAATTCCTTCTGGGAAGTATATATATACCATATTCTCTGAGCTAAAGCGAATTTAACGAACCCTAAAAAATTGTATCTAAATACAATGATTATTTACATACAGTACATTACGTAGGAGTAGGTTTAGACGTGCCACTTTGAAGTTCCCTTGTTTCGTCCTGCATTTTCGAGCCCTCATAATCTCAAAAATCCAGCATTGAAAAACAAATTGTAAATGAACTGGTTCTTATATAGCACTTTTTACTCTACCTGAGCACTCAAAGCACTTTATACACCTTGCCTCATTCACACCCACTCATACAAGCTCCTTCAGCTATGCTTTTAAGTGCTTTCTGTCTATTATTCACACACATTCATACTTGAATGGATGCATTGGAGATAACTTGGGGATGGGATATGGGATATCTTGTAGTTTTACTAGAAAACCTAATGTCCGTGACATAGAGTAACAGAGGCAGGCGTCGTTAATCTGGATGGTTTTCCTAATTCTGCAAATTTTTTGGCTAAACTTTGAAGGCTCATATCACCTTTTGGGATAGGTGGGTGTTCAAAACAGCAACATCTTATAAAAAGGTCTCCTTTTTATGACACAAGGCTCGTATTGTGTCCAAATTATTTTCTAATACTAACATAGTCATATTTTAACACTTGGTAAATGTTTAATTTGAGATTAAGAGAGTTAAAGCCATACTAATGATAATCCCAAATGAAAGACCACTTTATAGTCAAAATTTCCCACCAACCTGTACGAAGAAACTTGTGAGCAGTCAGAAATGCTCTGAAAAATATAAGGCAATGAAAAGGCCTGTAAATTTTCATTGCATGGCAGTAAAAATTTGCACAGACCCAATCCACTAAAGTTATTCTGAGCGGGTCAGGAGGAAACATTATGAGTGCTTTTACACAGAATTAGCAGATGAGGATCTTACATAATCTCCTTGTGTTTTGATTTTATTACTTCCTGCAGGACAGTCTGTACTCTCTGTTTATACGTGAGCATTTAAATGTTTAAAAACTGAATTAAACTACATCTCATTTAAATGTGGAGACTTCTACCTTCATGAGCTAAAAAAGAAATGAAACGAGAAGAAGACAAAATGATTACTGGTAAACTTGTAACAGTCAGTTCAGGAGGAACAAAAATATAAAATTAATGTTTCGCAAGGATAAAACAATTACACTTGCCTGAGTCTTCGTTGAATAGACAAGGCTTTTACCGTTAAAGAGCTTATTTAAAAATATACTCATTTTTCATTCAATCGAGAAATTTACTCAGGCTTCAGAACCTGATCCTTGAAAGAATTATTGAAATTCCTGGCAATAATTTTTGTGGGCCACTATTAGTTCAAGACTTACTAAGGATGACTCCTTAGTAATTCATATCAACAGCGGTATAATAGATGAGAAATGGTGCAGTAATAAATACACTTAAAATCTCTTTGGACACACTCATCTTGTCCAAAATATTGAAGCCAGACCTCAAATATTAAGAAGACTCAGTAAAACTAATGTTCTTTCTCGTGATTGCTGTGTTGTAATTCTTGCTATCTGCACAGCATGATTTGCACGTCTTATCTTTTGTAATTCTTTAGCTCTTATTCTTTTCATATATTTATGTCTTTTGGTATGTGGAATTTAAATATGAAAATGTCTGCAAAGTTCAGAAATTGGATTTGGCCATTAAAATTAATTCCTGATCTGGGGAAGAGTGTGTATGACCGACAGTCACTGAACTGACGTAGATAAATCAAGACGCTTGCTCACATCTGACACCAGGAGTCTTATTTGTACGCAGACCGTCTCCCCCTCATTATGACCACATTTGTCACACGTGGTAAGTGATGTTCCACTTTTTAGTTACATAATAATACTCGCTGCTTCCATCTTCTGATGAAAACCGTTGGATGGGATTGAAAGCCATCAAAACGGTACAATTTCTTTTAAAACCAAAGGTGAAAGGTTAAATCTTTCTCACATGACTAAATTGGCATATGGATTCAGGATTTGGAACAGGACCAGTCAAATAGAGAAAAACCCCACAATACCACAGCGAGACACCACTTAAATGTATCCAGGCATTCTTGCTTATCTTTTTTGGGCTTATTGTAAATGTATAAGTTTATTGACAGCCTGGACTAAGCTCTGTTTCAGTTAGCTGCCCTCAGAATATTAAGACCTTTATTACAGAAAGCTTCCATTTTCCAGCTATTTGCATAGAAAACCAGAAAACGAAAGGGCAAAGGACCCAACACATTCCTTCCACTTCTTAAAGAGACAGGAAGAGACAGGGGAAAGTGGAGGAGGTGGTGGGAGAAATACAGTGGAGCAAGAGCAATCCTTTTGGATTACAGGGTGAAGAGCCCGTCTGGAATTCCACTGTTGTCAAAAGACAGGAATGGAAAGAACGTGGCATCAGTTTCTGTAAATGAACAATAACAGAAAAGATAGAAATCCGATGCTATTTATCAGACACTCGTCAAGCATGCTGACTGATATCGTTCTAAAGTTAGAAACCCAGCATTTAAAGCAGTATCAAAACCATTATGTCAAAATAAAGTAGGTTGATATTACTGTAAGTGCTGTGCTTTTTTAAAATAATTTTGTGGATCCAATTGCTATTACCAACACTGGCAACACAAAATGTTTACAGATGGTTTCTAATTCAGAAAAAATAGAAATTTCAAAAGAAATGAGTCAACATCTCTAGCTGTTTTTAATTGCACCACAGAGAACCAATGACCTGATGTAGAGCAGAGGTGCTCAAAACATCTCTTTCTTATTTGGTTTAATAAAACTGAGCCCTGCACTGTGCAAACCTTGAATATTTTTTTCTCTTTTGTCTGCTTGTTTTCATCCCAATGCACACGCCTCTTTACCATTAAGGTCTTTTTCTACTTTGTAAGCAGCAGTCCTGAAAAACTGAGTACACCCATACTGCTTACATAAGAAATAAGAGGGTAAGTAGTAGTCATGTGTTGATAATCACATTTACTTGATTAAATTATCGCCAGAAGTGTCAGCAGTTTTTGTCCTTTTGCTGTTCTGGAGCATTCGGGTGTGTTCTAACACAATGCCACAATATTCCCAGGAGTGGACGCCCCAGCAAATTCACCCCAAGATGTGCAATATCCAAAGAAAATGCAAAATAAACCCCAAGAGCTTCATCTCACTTCATGAAAGTTCATGACAGCACAATTAGAACAAGACTGAACAAGTATGGCTTCTTCACAGAAAGCCTCTTCTTTTTAAAAAGAATATGTCAGCATGGCTTTGTTTAGCAGAGTTTCATCTGAACTAATTTAAAGACTTCTTGAACAACGTCCTTTGGACAGATGAGGCCAAAATGGAGCTGTCTGGTGATAATGCACATTCCCAAGTTTGGTGAAAACCAAACACAACAGATCAGCACAAACACCTCATACCAACTGTCAGCACGGTGGCGGAGGCATGATCATTTGGGTTTATCTTGCAGACACAGGAGCTGGGAACCTTGCACTCATTGAGTCAACCATGAACTCCTCTGTATGCCAAAGTATCGCAGAGTCAAATTTAAGTCCAACTGTATGATAGCTAAAACTTGGCCAAATTATTGTTGTCCTGCATGCAGCATGACAAAAATCCTAAACACAGCAAATCTACATCAGAATGGCTGGAAAACAAAAGAATCAAGCGGTTACAATGGGCCAGTCAAAGTCCAGACCTCAACCTGACTGAAATCCTGTGGTAGGACTCTAAGAGAGCATCATAAATTAATGCCTGTAAATCTCCATGAACTGAAGCAACATTGTAAAAAAGAAATTCCTTCACAATGACATGAGAGACTGATTAAGTTATACAGAAAACAGATATTTGTGCTAAAGGTGGCCCTGTAAGCTACTAAAGGCTGTGTTTCTCAGGACTGCACAGAGTCCTTGGAAAACTTTCCTTTTCACCTGAGTGTATGAAATCTTTCCAATAAGACATGACCACCGGTCATGTACTGGTGGCCTCTTCAAATCCAAAAACAATGCTTGCCTGTTTTTTTTCTATTTGCCTACACACAGTCTTTAGACTGGCCTGATTTTGCAGTGGCAATGTTACAGCTTCTTTAACTTTTAGGTTTTAAATAAATGTCAGAACTGTCTGGTTCCTGGCCTACTGTTACATTTCCAAGGCACTGTAAATCTTTAAAGTGAAAATCACTGCCCTCCACAATACATTGCCTCTGCATTCCTACATGTTCAGCACCTTGTTTTTTTCGTGTCTTGTGAAGCAGACGTATACAATTGAAAAATAGATTTCCTTTAGGATGTACTGCTTCCTCAGTGTCTGTCCATTCAACAATGAGAAAAATTAACCTACAATGCACCTGGGTAAGGAGAGGCATTAACCATTTGAATGTGACATTCCCAACTCCTTCACTAAGCAAGTGCAGTGGACCTAAAGTCTTCTTACTGTCATGTATTGTACTTTTTCTCCTAATAACATTTGAAACTGCTGTTACCTGTTAATGTTATATGCAAGTCAGGTTGTGAGAAACTGTCTCAGTATGTGGGACAAAGATGTTGTATAGTCCAACATAAAGAAAGGCACCTCATTAGCCTACAATACACTCCATGCTGTAGTGTGTTTCGTAAGTTAAAGGATGGACTCAGAGATGGTTTCTTATTAGTTTTTAGCCTAAACCAATTGTTAGTATCAGAGCGAGTTTAGTTACCAGTTTTTTTTTATTGTAACACTTCTTAAATTCATCAAATTATACTTTTTGTACTTTATGCGTCAACTAACTGAACGTATTCACATATTGTGCTTCTATTATATAATTATCCACCATCTAATTAAATTTTCAAGGTTAAGTGAAGTGTTTGAGATAAAAATAGAAGTTAGTATAGCAGTTACCTTTAAACCAGTGCCATCAGCCTGTAATCATGTTCAGACAGAACCAGACGGAGCCGAGGAAACGACACAGTTTTGGACTGGGATAACTGTGGCCTTGCAAAAACTGATATGATGGAGTAAACAGTTCAACATCATATATGTAATGGGGAAAGTTTTTTAATACACTTAGTGTGCAGTGTATGTGTCAAAACCTACAAACACTACAAACAAACAAACAAAAAACCCCCCAGAGAAACTAATGTTCATCAAAGAAAAGAGTGTGATTAAATTTCAAAGTAAGAGCGCGTGTATTACACTGTATCTGTGTGTTGATGACTGCAGGGCCATCAGAGGGTATTGCAGCTGTGTCATCCAAGAAGAATTAGTTCTACATGGTGAATTTGGGTTTTATCTTTCTAATAGTCATGTAGGAAGCTCTTAAAATAGGAACTGATAACAGGACATGTTACATTCATATTCTATGAATACTAATTGGCTGCAGTCTGCGGTGCATTCCTGGAGGAGCTGGTCAGACAGTCAGTCCATATAGGGCTCGTCTGAGCTGAGCGGGTCAGGAATGAAGGGAGCAGCCTTCCTGTAACTGGAAATATTCAGAGAGGATTTAGTCTTGGAATGTCAAACTTGCATGGAGCTTCTCCTATTCATGCCGTAAATCTGTTGGTCCGAGCGGAGACACTCTATCGTTTGTCATCAAGGCACAAGAATGCACAGGGCTTCATTCCAGCTAATCTGGGCAGCAGGTGATTTCACACACTCAGGCACACACACGCACACCTCTCCTCTGGCTGAGGATGTGCAAGTTGTTGACATCAGCTGAAGACTCCTTGACCATGATGACACGGTGACATTTCACCTGTATGTGATAAGATAGGCAGGCAGTTCCATTATCCTTGGCATTAATCTGCGTTCAGATTTTGGAACCTGGCTGCAGATATCTGCTCCTGTCCAAACACTCATCCAGTTTTCCCAAATGTGTTGAACAGGGTGAGATAAAGTTCACACTGAACACAGGGTGTATAATACTGCTGTTTTTCAACTTTTTCAGGGTGTCTATGAGTACCAGAAAGTTAAATTGAAGACCCCTTTGAATACCACTCTAAATAAAATGTAAGACTTGCGATGGAAATACAAATCAAAAGCAAAAACAGAGTCATTAACCACACTGATGTCAATCCAAAATCAACATGTGGGTAAAATGAAAGTTGTCCATATCATTATGCTATTGTCTGAGTCTGAAACACCTTAAAAATGCAGACACCGACTTCAGAGTTTTTCTCAATTTATTATTAATCTCGCATCTTCTTTTTCTGCAGACTGACATTCAGGTCGGTGAGCAAGATCTTCATCCTCGTCATCATCTTCAAGGCCTCCTCTGTGGCACTTTACCATTTGGCATCTTTGCCATTTTTAAGATGACTTTTGTACTTTGAAGTTGGAGAATGTAATCAGTTTTCACGTATAAAAAGAGCCAGAACTTTACAGCACCGAAGCTGCATCATGATGTGCCGTGATCTTACTAAAAACCCGAAAGAACGATTCAAATTGACCTTGAAACAAATTAGTACTCTTTGAGGCTTTTATTATTACGTGTATTTAACATATTTTTAAGACTTCTGAGATAGCTGCACACACCTGAGCATTAGAAACACTTCTAAAACAAAACTGAATGTAATTCATTTATTGTATTGTGTAGACAGGTGTGTCCAGATGCTTTTAATGGTATATTTATTCCATGCAGTGTCACAGTGAAAGTTTAGTTTCCATTCCTAAACTCTTTCAAGACTCTGATTTGAACAAAAATGCTAAACAGTAAGACATTACTTCCAATTAAACAACCACTGTTATCATCACTGCGAATAATTTAGTGTTGTAGATTACGCTGCAAAGGATTTGAAGACTTTTTATTTTTGCATTAACTCTTTAAGACTTGAATTACCAATGGAAAAATGTCAACACCAAGCTCTGCATTTTAGTTACCCTGTCCAGGAGTTCAGTGTATATTATGACCCACTTCTTTAAATGAACATATAAGACCACTCAAGAACAAAAAATACATTCCATGGGTTTTATTGAAATACTGTCATTATGTAGTTTTTTCTTTAAATAATACAAACAAAACACCCATCACATTTTTTCAAGTTTTATACAGTAAACAAAATATATTTTCTTAGATACAAACATCACCCATATAATTAATTGAATGGCTCTGGGGAAAAACAAAAAAAGAAAACATTGAAGAAGTACAATCTTTTTCTACCATGAAACACTGCAGCAGACATAACCCAGAGGACAGAACACCAGGATCAAGTTCCACTTCTTCATTCTGAATTCCCTTTCAGAAAGACTGTAAATTGTGATGAACCAACCAATGACCTTTGTTCAACACCAAGACTCCCCACAACCGCGTCACAAATAATATATATTATAAATGCTCTTTTAAAGTGCCTGCTGTCCACACAAAACCGGTGTGCTCCTCTTCATTTGACTCTACACTGATAACGGCGTAGTCAGGGTGTTTGTAAGTCCCTGCCTGTCCACAGCAGGGCTGCACAGCAAGGACGCGTCCTGTAGGAGAGACACGAGCTCAAAAGGGCCAGGCTGGTCTGCTTTCTCTTGTGCAGACTGTCTGTGTGCTGCATGGTCAGGGTGCTCTTTGTAGACCACTCTCTTCGTTTCACAGTAACCGCTTAACCTCGAAGCAAGAGATCTTTTGGCTCTTGGCTTCTTCAGCTTCTTCCTCTGTGGGTCGTGGACGACACTGTGACGCTGGAGGCTCTGGTTCATGGCGAACGTCTTCCCACAGCCGGCGTGGGTGCAGACGAAGGGTCGGCGCTCCTCGTGGAAGGAGCTGATGTGGCTCTGCAGGTTGAAGGCAGTGGTGAACGACCGGTCACAGGTATCCCTGGGACATTTGAGGACCACTCTCATTTCAGAGTGAACGTGCTGATGCTGCTGTAGAAACCAGGAGTCCCTGAACACTCTGCTGCACTGCTCACACTTCAGGGTGACTCTGTGCTGCTCCTTCCTGTGCTTCAGGTACTCAGTCCAGGTCTTCCCCGTGAAGACACAGCTCTCCTCTCTGCAGGGGTACCCTCTGTGCACCTTCTCGTGACGCTTCAGTTTGCTGGGGAAGCTGAATCGCATCTGGCAGCCTTCGTAAGTGCACTGATAAGGGGGCAGCTGAGTGTGCTGCTCACACATGTGAGATTTGAGCTGTTTGTTCTTCTTGAATTCGAGCCCGCAGCCCTCAAACCTGCAAACGTATTTCCTCGGCTCCAGGCCATGGATGCGGCCGATGTGTCGAGCCCGGTTTGCGTTGGTGGTGAAGGCCTCCGCGCAGCCGTCCACGGTGCACCGGAAAGGCTTCTCCCCGCTGTGGCTGAGCTCGTGCCTCGCTAGGTGGTACTTACTGCAGAAAGCCTTACTGCAGCCCTCGCGCTCGCACGAGTACGGCTTCACCCCCGTGTGCTTACACAAGTGAGCGTCCAGTTTCCACTGTTTGTTGTAGGCAGCCGAGCAGCCGCTAAACGAACAGATATATCGTTTGTATGACTCCGCTTTAGTTTCCATTTCTGCGGCATTGACAGGCGAATTGTTTTTAGCTCGGTCAAAAACACGTTTTCTCTCCCGATACCGGCACTTCCCAGAGGGCTTTTCGACGTGACGCCACTTCCGATACCGGGAAATTACGTGTTCGTTACCCATCAACCCTGTGATGTTGTTGTTGTGCAGCAGCAGTACAAACGGCAGTTCCAAGGTTGTTTGTGAGTATACTTTAGATTTTCATCCACGAGTAAACTCAGCTGTTGGGACTTTCAGATGTTATTGCAGTGATTTTTTATTTATGGATGTTTTTGTGTTCACGTTCTTCTCATTTTGGCTAGTAGCAGGCGCTAACATTACGTAGCAAGCTAGCTTTTGCTAAGGCTACATAGCCTTTGGCCAGTTTGCGATAGGTCATCCTCTTCAGAAATTTGTCAAAATACCTTGTGATATAGTGTTTAATGTACACCACACGAGTGTAACAGAAATACTTTCAATGTTCATGGGCTCTTTAACAAACTAATTTCGATGTTTTGCGCTTCACAGACAATTGGTTTCTTTTGTTACGCATCCGAATCAGATCTTAACTTTGACTTTTAACTGTTTGTTGAAAGATTACTGGGCTATTTGTTTCACCGTGCTTTCGGATGAAATCAGTTTCGCCAGCTTTCAAATATTAGTTGGAATGAGACTTTGGGCGAGGTGCCGTGTTTTATACTATCTGTGTTCTAGAAGATACTCAGGTAGTGAAACTATGATAAGCTATGCAAAGCTATATGTTCCTTGCGAGCTCAGCATGCTTATGTGTGATTCATTTCCTAACTCACTGGACACTTTTTCAAATATCCTTAAAAACAGTTAAGGAGAGCGCTTAAATTACTATAGTGACAGTTACATTAACCTTACTGTTACAGTGTGGTGTCAATGACATACCTTCTTTTTTTTTGTCAGGTGAAAAGGAGTGAGTCCAATATTGGGGTGGCATTCCAGTTGTCACAATGGTAAGCCTTAATCGGTGTAATTCAGCTATGTTTCCAGGGATGCACACAATCGCAGGAATATATATGTGGAAATACTTGCTAAAGAATAACAGTTTGTATTCTTTATTAACAAAGTGTTCTGCACTGTTTTCTTGACAGGGTGAAAGAAAAGGAACAAACAAGTATTATCCTCCAGATTTTGATCCAGCCAAGGTATGTTTGATCAACTTTTGTGGGTGTCACTTGTTTTAATTTTACTTTTTTGTATGGCTTACATTTTTGTCATTCTTTATCTTTAGCATGGATCCCTCAATGGCTACCATAAAACCCACGCCTTGCGTGAGAGGGCCCGGAAACTGTCCCAGGGCATCCTCATTATCAGGTTAGTGCACACTTGTAGAGTAGTAATGAACTGAGGCTGGAGATGGCAAATTATTACAGTTTCAGTCTTGTATGAGTTGTCTTCAACAACTCATACAAGACTTTCTGTCTAAAATTGTATGGATTTGGTTTAGTTTCAGTGTTCTATAATAACTTATAATAATACATTATTATTATTTTCATGTTAAATTACAGAAAATAGCCAAATGGTGAATCTATTAAAATAAAGCATTTACTTTTAATGGCATAAATGCTGAATTTGCATTGAACATAACCTGGAACCTTTGTACATATGGGTTTTTCTTTGAAATGTTATGTTTTAATTATATATTTTCGTTCCATCAAGGTTTGAAATGCCTTACAACATCTGGTGTGATGGCTGCAAAAATCACATTGGCATGGGTAAGTTTGGAATGAATAAATAAATAAATAAAACGATAAAATTATATAATTTTCTTTGAGGCACAATCGGTACTTCTTTTCATTTCCATAACCCTGATGTGTTGTTTGCACAGGGGTTCGGTACAATGCGGAGAAGAAGAAAGTGGGGAACTATTACACCACGCCAATTTACAGGTAAACGTGAGGATCAGGTCAAATGTTAAAAGAAAAAGCTTTTGCTGTTGTGTGAACTTGAAATCAGAACTATATACATGTGTGTGTTTGCATGCTGCACTTTACAGTGTCTCAGTAAACAATACAAAAATTCATCTTGAAGCTGTCCTCAAGTTAAAATCTTGTTTCCTTAACCAGGTTTCGGATGAAGTGCCATCTCTGTGTGAACTACATTGAGATGCAGACAGACCCAGCCACTTGTGACTATGTTATAGTAAGCGGGGCGCGCAGGAAGGAGGAGCGCTGGGACATGGCTGAAAATGAACAGATTCTCACTACAGGTAAAACAGTTGCGGTTATTATAAAAAAACAAATGGTTTGGTCAGTTCTCTTACCTGCATGGTGTGTGATAGTAAATATCATGCACAAAATGGGCACCATGATATACTCATTTTTATGTGTTGGACAGAATCATATAGACAGCACATATCACACCAAAAGATATCTCCACAAATGGTTCTTTGAATATTTGGTGTAATCTGATATCAGTTTTACAAAAAAGGGCTGGTTTGTTGCTACTCGCTACAACGTAACTTTCGTTGTTCCTCTTTGGACAGAGCGGACAGAGAAGGAGAAGCTGGAGACGGATGCCATGTACAAACTGGACCACGGTGGGAAAGACAAGGAGAAGCTAAAAAAGGCTCTGCCGTCTCTGTCAGAGATCCAGGACTATCAGGCCGGCTGGAAGGATGACTTCCAGCTCAATAGCACCCTCCGTAGGAAATTCAGAGTACGATATTGACACCCTCTTGGCCACTGCAGTAATACTACTTTTCTCAGTACCCAGAAAGCATTATTTTTTGTCATCCTACCATTTTAGCCTCTGGTCCTTGGCTAACTCAAAAATGCTAACTACTGCTATTGAAAATAAATTATGGAGGTAACTGCATAATTCTTCAACACTCTCTGTAATAGCCTCTTACTCACAGGCCTAGACATCTGTCAGCGATCCCGCAGGCGACCTCTGGATAAAAAGTTCATTCTCTGGCTGGTTGTTGAGTAGTTGCCGGAGGTTGCTGGCTGTCACTGTAGAGTCGGCCAGAAAGCGGGTGTTGTACAAAAGTCAGTGCTCATAATTTGTATGTAGGATGGCGGCCTGTCTGCAAATCCTTGCACACCGCTCCTCAGAACTTGGAAGTACAAGACAAACTGGAAATGGACAATGTTCATCGTTAAAACAAAATTTGTGCCCTACTGCTGAAGCCATCATGTTTCAGAGGACACAACTTTTACTGTGAAGGTAAACAACCTTCATTTCCAGTTTGCCTGACACTTTTCAGAGTTTTACTGCTGCTAGTTGGCGAGTGCTTTTACATAAGTCTGCGTCTTTCTTACAAACTACGGCCACTGACCGATCTGCTAGTGACTAAAATAATCACAGACAGGTTACACTTGAGGTGTACAGTGTTGCACGGGCCAACAGGAATCAACCTACATTAACCACTTGCAACTGGTCAGGGAATACTCATTCCTGTATTCGGTGGTTGCCAGACAGCTACCACCCGGTCTCTAGGCCTGTGTGACTGGTTCCTGTGCATTTTGTTTTAAAATTTCCCTCCAAGCTCTGGTTTTTAATGACAAAATTAAAAGTTTCATACAATGTCTTCCTTTGTTGTGTTACTTGGTTCTATAGGAAGAGAAGAAAGTTCTGGCTGATCAGGAGGAGAAGGATAATGCAGTGAGGATGAGAACCAACTTATCCATCCCACTGTTACCAGAGAAGGAGGAGGATAAGAAACTGGCAGCACTACTCACCTACCAGACACCTGACTGTAAGCAACATACTTTGTCATAAATTAGTACATAAATTTAATAAGCGTACAGTGAGTTATTCACTTTCTCACTCTGAAAATGTAACTATATATAAAGTCTGAAATCCTTTAATAGGGCTCATTTAACAATTTCTGCATTTTTCTCCTCTCATTTCCAATCAGCATATGAGCACAAACAACAGAGCAAAAGGAAGGAGATCGTCTCTCGTTCATGGTTTAACTCTGCGTCAATACCACCAGGTGGTGCTGCAGGCAGCCTGCTCCATAAGCTTGGTCTCCAGGGGAAAGAAGTAGCTGTGGCCAAAGCCCTGGGTTCCTCACACAGTCCTTTAATCCGCAAACGGACATCACAATCTGGAATCAGGACTGAACAGTGTGCCACCATCACCCGCAGAAAGTCACACCATGATGTCAGCACAAGTGATGGGGACATTTCGTTGGCCACACCCACAGTGGAAACCCCATGTATAGTATCAGAACAAATGGTTCAGAATGAGACAGATGGTGATGGTTTCAAGGAAGTACATATCAGACCTACAGAGGAAGCAGACAAAGAACTGACAGATGGAAAGGTGGAGGACCAGTGTAAATGCTCAGGAGGAGTCAGATCCCTGGTGGCAGACTACAGTGACTCAGATTCAGAGTCTGGACAGTGAGACTGAATGATAAATGGGACAGTTTGTGTTTTCAGTGAAGAGTCAGAAGAAAAATGGAGATTAAAAACAAACTGTAGATATTTGTCACAGCTGCAGATGTCTAACACATGCTTCTTTTATCTGCTGAAGTAATAGTGCTGCATTCATCTTTAAGATCTGTGCGGCCTGCAGATTGCAGTGTCATGATTGTGTCATTGGAGTTCAGTGTGAATGTGTTGAAAAAATGTTCAGAACTTGACCCAGCATATGATATTTGGTTGTCTAACTTACATGCCTCAGATGCCCAAACATGTGTCCTGGTAGTAAAAACAGCCAAGGAGCTTGTAAAATTAAATGTAAACTGCTTCATCTAGTATTGCTGCATTTTTGTTTAAATTTTAGTTCAGTATGTTGGCTCATACTACTAGTGCTGAAACTATCCATCCACAGTAGAATTTGCCAGATCCAAAAGAAATCAATTTTATTGATTTAACAGATATCTTTGGTGATAAACACCCAGATCAGTTTTCTGAACTGTGCTCTAGTAGCTGCAATTCCAGCAGTGTAAAAAAAAAAACCTTAGCAACAGATTAACACTAAGGTATCACAACCTAGCTCAAAGTATGTGACAATGAAGAGTGAGACCATATGTAGACTTAGGAGCTTGTTAAATATTTTAATGAACTAAAGAAACCAAAAAAATAGCTTGAATAATTATCAGCACATGAATGCCATGTCTGAAAGCGATGGTGTGCAAGAGAGCGTGTACCAACACCAAAAACAAAATGCTTTGTCAGCCAAGCAGCACCCATTAAGAAAAGAAAGGAAGGCCCCAAGAGGTTCTAGCAGGGCTTCTTTATAGGGCATCTTAGCCTGACCTGCTCAGGGGTGCATTTACACAGAACAGGCTTCCTAACCTGAACAAGAAAATCAGGCCAGTGCCGCGTGGGTCACAAAAGATAAAAAACTTTACGCATTTTCTTCATCACCAAATGACTGCTACATGCACATTCAATTGACAATGAAATGCACAGTTTGTGCTGCTGTAACTTCCAGCTGAGCTTAATTCGTGATGTTAGTAAGTTACAGTTTAACAATTTACACATCTACAAAGGAATTCTACGGCATGTAATTGATATTGCACTTAAAACATACTGTAAAAAGGGCACAGTCAGTGAAAATGTGGCTATGTTTAGCTGATTTGAAATCAGAACTCTGAAGATAACCTGGTTGGAAGCAGGTCATTTGTTCAACGTAAGTTACCATGGTGATTTAGCCAAGTAAATAAAGAAAGCCACTTTTGCGACACACTAAAATCTGACTTTAGGTTCACCATAGCTCCATTAATCTGGCTGAAAGTATACCCACTGGATAACTGGATTTGGACTTTACTATAAACAAAAAATAAACTTAATTATTTTGATGTGGTTGCTTATTATTTGTTACCAGACTAGCACCGTATCACGCAATACATTACAATAGTATAGTCATTTGTATTGTCTTTGTTCCATGATTTTACTCCTTATCAGCAGGGTATGAACTACTACAGGGACTATTTCTAGCTGTGCAATTTACACAGCATACTTGTTCCTTATCTCCACAAAGTCTGTGAAGGTTCTCAGTCATCCAGGTCATGGTAGTCTAAGGAGCTTGGAAAGAAAAGCGTCTGGACTTCTTTAAGTTTCTTGAAGACGTTTCACCTCTCATCCGAGAAGCTTCTTCGGTTCATGAACTGAAGAAGCTTCTCGGATGTAATCGATATTGCTTAAAAACATAGTTACCGGTCTCATTGCACTCAGTAGAAAACATCTATTATGGTACACCATGGGTATGTCAATACATTTAATCCACTTTCCAAATGGAAGCACCTTGAATTCATAATTTAGGATTGATGAAGCTTCTGAAATGCAGTGCATGATGGGGTTGTGTAATGGCTTTAGACAATCATTATCTCACAGCAAATGTAGCTGCAGCACTGTCCTGTTAACAGGCACTGTTGACAGTAAATTGCACCGTTTCAAAATGCACCTACGTCAGCTTAACGTTATTTTAGGTAGCTTGTGTTAAACAAGGCTGAAAAAAGTTACAAAGTATTTTTCTTAAAAAAAAACAGGTTTGTTATAAAGGTGGTTTAAAATGACTTAAAACAGAAGCAAGTTGACTATTAGCACATTTTAAAATTATTAAGAAGTAATCAAATTAAATAAAATTAGTAAACTAAAAACAAAATGACCCTTTGCCCTGATTAAGACCTCCCCATGATTCTTTACCAAACAAGTCTATAGTTTGTTTTATTGATCAGCAGCTACATCCCTCCCCTTCCTGTTGACTCTACAGTATCTGATGAGGAAATATGACAAAGTTTTTGGGTCTCTCATATTAGGTGACTGTCTAACTGGTAGCCATAGTCCACTGAAACTTCAAGATGGTTCGATTTAAACTACACAACATTTTAGTTCTTGTACTTTTCTGCAACTCAAATGGACAGTTTGACAATTCTAGGAGGTAAGAGGCTTTACTTACTCAGTACTTGCTGAGTGTTGGACATTACATCTTTGAGGTTTTCTTTAATAATCGAGTTGTGCTCTTTACAGGCGTCCATGGAGTGACAGGTATGTGTGTGTGTGCACAAAGATGTTTACATAGGAAGTCTGTGTGCAAGAATCATCCAGTACAGACAAGGTTAAGCCTCTGGTAGCTTCAGTTGTTGTTTCTGAATCTCATCCCCAGATTCGTACCAATTGACCGATACTGGGAACTTCATGAGTAAGTAACCTGTGCTGGATTTGGCCTAACAGAAAGCAAAATATGCATAAACTAAAAAAAAGGAATAAGTTAAGAAATTAAGATGTGTTAATTCACAGATTTTTTAAAACATTTATTTTAACATATCAAATACAGATTTAATACCCTAGATCTTTGGATAAGTGCTCTCGTCTCCTTATCAAAAATATTCTCATCATGGTTTTGTGTAGCCTTTTTTGCTATAATGATTAGGAATTTCTTTTAAAATATCATTAAGGCATGCTGTTTCTTTTTAATTTTTTTCAAAACTTCATGTCATCATCCCCTCTCCATTTTCATTTTAACCCAGTAAAGCCAGACTGAAATAATTGCCAAAAATTGTATTGTTTTGAAAAGTGTTTCTTGAACCTAGTGACAAATAAAAAAAAAAGAAATGAAATGTATCAGTTTTAATTTGTATCATATTTGCTGCATGTGGTGTATGTTTTGTACAATTTTTTTGCTTAAAAATGACTTGTGCAATTCATTTAGGTTTTTTTATTTAGGAAAAAAAATCCTGCAGCTAATGCAGACGTCTCAAAATCTCACAAAATCTCACGTAACGAATATAACATACTTGGTATTACATAGGTTAATGTTCCCACACTGAAGATCATATATAAAAATGCAATGTCACAAGCCGTACCTTGTTGTGCAAAATATGTTTTATCCCAGTCTCATTTAGCAGCACTATGTGATGATTGAAATTAATACTTTTCCTCATTTGTAGGAGAGAAAAACCACAGAAAACAATTAATCGTTCACCAAGGTACAGTTGTTCACCAAACGCCTTCTCTTAATACATCAGTCAAACCAAACTGTACTTTACTTTTACCAAAGTGTATTCTATTTTTTTAATTTTTTAAAATTTTATTACTCAGTGTATGTTGCAATAAATTTTAAAAAAGTTGTTCATATTTCATGCTGTGACTTGTAGGTTCAAAACGAAATTGTTTTTTTAATAGAGTTATTTACCAGAGTATCACAGGAGTGGTGAAATTGTATACTAGTGGTGCTGCAGTAGCCACGATAAAGACAGCTGAACAACTGGTGACAGTAGTATTAGTAAAATCCATGTTTTGTTGCTCTCCTCCAGGTTCATTCTGCTGGCTCCAGATCTGCTGAGGACAGACAGCTATGAGAACATCTACTTACAGGCTGATGGTGTGTCTGACCCCATCACCGTCTCCATCATGATCCAGGACTTCAACGAGGCCATCATGTTTTTACAGGACTCTGTCACACTAAATCAGGCAAATGGATTCAGCACCCTCAAGCCTATACAGGTGACTCAGCAAGCTCATCTTTAAGTTTACGAGATTCAACTCAAATAGAGGATATGTGCACAAGTGCCATTTATCTGAAGCTACTAACCTACATCTGAAAAACATTATTTATGACATAATGTTCACTTAATAGCCTCAAACATTTATAAAAAGGAGCAGTGCAAAATCCTAGAGATTGTTTGTGATATGACTTCTTAAAATAAAAAGAAGTCATTCTCATTGTTTGCATGCAACTGCCTTCGCTCAGTTTTATTTATCGCCAGCTCATCCAGCCAGAGGACCAATGAGCTAATGTGATGGTAAGACGTTGCCATCCATCTATCTGCCCCTCTACAAATTCCCAAGAATTTCTGTCCCTCCAAGAGTCAGATTTTAGTGCATCGAGATTCATTTGTACAGCTTGTCTTGGATATTAAAGTTTGTGAACTTCCTTGACTTCTCAGTTAATGTAAATTCTCATTACCTTGTGCAATACAGGCAACCAGTGGCAACATAACTTTATATCTGTACTTCACACATTGTAATAACCTGTGAACTGTGATGGATCATGAGCAAAATGATCTTTGACATTCTAGTTGCCACAGTGTAATCCAAACTGTTACTAAACTGAAATAAATGCTAAAGGCAAAGTGAAAGAAAGAAATCAGAAATGAAAAAAAAAACAACTGATAAAATTCATTGAGTGAGAGTAGTTTTGAGATTAACTGTCTTCTATATCACAATCACATCTCATCGCAGCTTTCCTCCAATTTACTGAATCGCGAAGAAAAGAAGAAGAAATTTGCGACTCTGAAAGTGACCTTTGGAGGTTTCCACGTCGAGAAGAGGATACTGACGGTAACCTTTCACTCTGGGTACATCTTTATCCAGACAGACAAACCCATCTACAACCCAGGAGATACCGGTGAGAACAGAGGATACTGATTAAAACTTCAAAGAAAACTGAAAAATAAAGATGCGAATAATTAAAACAACTATAAAATAACTAGAAGAGATTGTTTTCAGGTTGAATCTGAAATAGCATAATTGTTAAGGACTATTTTGAGATGATAGTGATGGTGGTTGCTGAAATTTTTCCAGTAGCAAAGATCATAAATAATACATTTGTTTGACTGATTTAAAAGAAGCGTCCGCTTTCTTTTCCTCTCGTCTCCAGTTCGACTTCGAGCCTTTGTGTCTTCTCCAACCTTTAAGGCCATTAACAGCTCCATCGCAATAGATGTTGAGGTGAACAAACCATTGAAAATATAAAATCTTTTTGTGAATGCTGAAATATAAAATGTTTGTGCCAAAAGATGTTATTAAGATCTAAAACCATCCATATGACAGAAAAAGAGGGATTGTCCTGTAGCTACATAATGGTCTGAGAAGAGGTCGTTGCAGTCTTGGTAGCTTTTGTAGAAACTATCTATCATGGCTTCTGGCAGTATTTTGATGATATCCTGTTTCATGTATTGAACGTATCAGCTCAAATGCTGAAGTGGTTTGTGTGCTATAGAATCCAGATGGTGTGGTGGTTAAACAGGTCTCCAGGACCAGGGCTGTTGATGGCATCTTTTCGGAAACATTTCCACTCTCTGAATATGCCAAGTAAGTATCAACCCGTTTGGTAGATCTTTCGTTATATTACAAGCTGTGTGAAAGTTTAACACAGTTATAATAGCCTCGAGATTTGATAGATTCTTGGCTTCTAGTCGTCTTATCATGTAATGTTTAGAATTTTTTTGGGAAGTCATCATTCCAGTACGATTTCATCTTGTGCACATGTTTACTTTAGGCCACCACTTGACCCAGTTTAGATTTTAGTGTATGTTACAAAGGCAGAATGGGTGGCACAAAGAGTACCTGTATGCTGCTTAATATGTGCAGCAAATCAGCAAGACTAACAACATGGCGTGACAGAAAGTTAGAATCTCAGTTAGGAAAGAGCTATAAGAGGAAAAAAACCAAAACCAAAACAAAGACTTTTTATTTTTCAGGTAAGATATTTATCTGTGTGCACGAGACCTTTCCATTCTTGGTGTTGAGCAACATTTATGCACTTGTCCTAATATAACTAAGTGTCTTGCAGTGAAGGAACATGGGTTGTTACAGCAAAATTTGACCACTGGGAGCAGAACACTTTCACCTCTCAGTTTCAGGTGAAGAAATATGGTAGGTAAAGTTATTATGCTAATCAAATTAGCAGTATCTTTCTCTGTGCTGCCTGAATGTCACATTCACTGTAATGGTTCTGTTTTAGTGCTTCCTGCCTTCAATGTTACCTTAACACCCAAGAAGACGTTCCTTAGCTTGGATGACAGTGAACTGGTAGTAGAAATCTCGGCCAGGTTTGTTTATTACACTTAAATACACCAACAAACGCTCTTACTTGTGACTTTTTTCAATATCCTCTGGCCATATTCGGTCTCTAACTAAATCCTAGCCTGTCAATGCTATTGAAATGTTATTTCCATTACAGTTAATTTTAGCTAATCTTGGGCTCAGTTTAGTCTAAATTCTTAAACATCTTAAACAGACTCCAAAATAGTCAAGAATTTAAAAATGCAAATGTAATGACATCCTTAACCATAAGAACATTCATGGTTGTCAATTCTGGACTTTGTATTTTCTCTGAAGCAGCAGTATGCATGTTGGGGCTTCAGAATACATAGTTATGGCTCTTCTGCAATGCCTTAATTTTTCTGACCCAGAAGTTACGTCCATGTTTTTTACTGTCTGTCCAAGAGGTCATTAGAGGAACTGCATTTTCTGTGTTGGCTTCATTTGGCTTGGGAACTGTTAGACAGGTATTATAAACACACCACTGACTGATGGATAACTGTTTTGGGGACTGTGTTTCAGGTACCTGTATGGAGAGCCAGTCCAGGGGACAGCTTATGTTGTGTTTGGAGTCAAGATCAACAAAGAAATGATAAGATTACCTTCAGTGAAGCAGGTGTCAAACGTAAGTTTACATTTTGCATTACTATGGCTGTAGATTTTGGCTTCCTTTTACCATTCTGTTATTTTTGTTTAGCTCTGGTGTTAAACAACCATACTGGAACAGTAAACAAAAAAGTACATACCCCCCCCCTTTTTATAAAGGGAGATACTGTTATCAGCTACTGCTGCTAATAACACTTAGGCCTTAGTCACACAGGCCTGCAGCATTATATCTGGCAACCACCTGTTGCAAGGATAGAATATGTGTTCTTTAATCAGGTGTGAGTGGTTGGTGGCAGTCACTGTGAAATCAGTTGCTAAAGCCCCAGTAACATGGGCCTGGAGACCAGCTAGTGACCACTGGTAACCACTGGCTGCTATTTCACGACTGATTGGCAAGTGGTATGCACTGAAAAATCTCTGCGTGATTGCTTTGGTTGCTAGCAGGTCACCTGGAAGACACTGGCTCACCTGCAAAAATTTGAAACCTCCTCACCTAGCAGTAGTGAAACTCTGAACTGAGTAATGCTAACTGGAAGACACAACTAATACTCTGAAGATAGCATTCTCTGTCTTTAGTTTGTGTTGCACTTTTTCAAGTTTTACTACAGCTCAGAAAGCAAATGGGAAGTATTTGCAGACAACTCAGCGGGGTTACATACTGGTCGCTAGCCCTGGGTGACTGAGACCACTTCTCCTTATTCTATAGACCGCATGGCTTAACTCATTTTTATCTGTATGCAAAATAGTTGCAAGTAGTTTTAAAAAGGAAGTTGATGAGAGCCATGGGACTCAAACATGCAGTGTGAGTGCAGCTGGAGAACAAAAATAATAACTTGTAAGAATTTTAAAAAGTTAAAAAAGGCTTAATAAATTATTAGTTCCATGCTCAGCTTTTTAGTTAAGAAAAAAACTGATATGTTATTAAACTTGGAAAAAGCAAAGCAACCCCCCCCCCCCCCCCCCCCCCCCCCCACACACCACAA
>VVHJ01043876.1:0-10038 GCA_015107715.1 Tylochromis polylepis | reverse complement strand
AAAGCCAAATCCACCCCCCCCCCCCCCCAAAGTCTCTGCTTCAACTAAATTTCATGTATTTCTTTGATGTCTGAAGTTTGCGTACTTTGTGTACAGATATAAGCCTGCTCATGAAGCATCCTTGCCCCAAAGTTTTCATAAAGCATTATGGCTGTAAAGGAGGTGCTTCAGCCAAGAGTTTATAGTAGTGATTTTAAATACTGCGTAGGCAAAATGGCCTTTATAGCTGCCAAATGTATTGTCACGACTGTTTCTCTTTCTGCAGCTTGATGGTGGAACTGTTACACTGAGCATGGAGGAGCTCAAAAGTGCTTACCCCAACATTCGATCTTTGATCGGGAACTCTGTGTATGTCAAGGCCTCTGTGCTCACCAAGACAGGTAAGCATGAAGTGTGAGCCAGAATTTCGGGCAAACTAAAGAAAGTCAACAAGAACCACAAATAAATAAAACAAAAAATAAATAAAATAAAAATACGTTAAAAATGCTGCAGTTCTAACTTAAGCATAAAATGTGCTGTAAATGAGCAGATGAATTTCTTGAGCTTTCTTATGCAACTGACTCAGAATTTTGGACATATTGTTAAGTGGGCTTTTTAATTACTTCATGTACTCACATCAGTTGATGATCAGCTTGTCAGTTTTGCCTTGCTCCTTTTCTGATAGCCTAGTAAGACCAAACCCTCCAGTGTGTTGTAATTAACCAGTGCTTGCCAGGATCAATAGTGTCTTCTGTGAAACTCCAAACTGACGCAACTTAACCTCTGAATTATATCAACATGCCCTTTAGCATTCTGGAAAAACCAAAGCAATCAAAACCTTTGACTCTCTTTAGTATCATATTATTTGGAAAGCTGGAACCAACTTTCATAGAGTGAGAGGCGGGGGTACACGCAGGACTAGATTCTCTGTTAATAACTTTAATTGGGTCAGAGGTTATTAATATATATTTTTTAGGATTGTTTGATGAGAGGTTTTACCATTACAGGAAGTGATCTGGTTGAGGCCGAGAAGTCTGGCATTAAAATTGTGGAATCTCCCTATGTCTTATTCTTCCAAAACATACCAAAGTACTTCAAGCCAGGCCTGCCTTTTGACTTCACAGTAAGGGTCATTCTCCGCATTTTCATTCAATTTGAATGAATTATTGAAGTTTAAATAAATATTGTAGTGAGCATCTGAAAACATAGAGAAATCTTTTCTAGATTCAGGTGAGCCACCACGATGGTTCCTTGGCCCATAATGTCCTGGTTAAGCTGAACTTGCTGGACACACCATTAGTTGTGTCCTCCGGAACCACCAGAGCTACCATCAACATGCCCAAGGATAATCACCCACAAACCATCATTGTTAGTATGACTGTTCTACCTAACTGATTCTACCTGTGTATGTGGTCTAATTTTTTTTAAATTTAAGGTCAGGAAGGCTAATAGCTAGTGGTATTGGTCTTAGTTTAATACTTAATTACTTTAATTCTTATCTGCTTGTGGTTTTTGATAGAAAAGAAACACTGGCAGAAGCCTACATTTTTTTCTTGTTTGTTCCTGTTTTGCAGGCTGAAACAGCACAGGATGGCTTGAGACCAGAGCAGCAGGCAAAGCAACAGGTCACTGTTCAGCCCTACAACACCCATAACTATGAACAGAACTACTTGCACGTCTCGACAGGAACTGCCACAGTGTCTTTAGGAGAAAGACTGTCTGTGAAGCTCACAGTCAGTACTGCAGATGAGTCATTCAGAGGATTCATCAAACATATCACCTACCTGGTGAGCTGACATGTCATGTTCCAATACACGTGAACATAAAAAAGAATGTGGCACAATCAGCTGTCCACAAAAAAAAAAAGTATTTGCCCCTACCTGATCTGTTAGTTTTTTGCATATTTGTCACACATCATCAAACACATTTTAATCTTAGACAAAGATAACTTGAGTAAGCACAAAATATAGTCTTTAAATGATTATTTCATTTTTTAAGGTGAAATGTGAAAAAAGCTAATAATAGGTTGTTTCACTGTTGGCAGAACTATGATCAAGCTTTAGTGATAACTGCAATGAGCTTTTCACATCACTGTGGAGGAATTTCGAGCAACTTTTTTGTCGAGTTCTTTTAATTCAGCCACAGTGGAGGGTTTTAAGCACGAATGGCTTGTTTAAGGTCATCCTGAAGCATCTCGATTTGACTAGGCCATTCCAAAACCTCTTTTTTTTTTTAGTCATTCAGAGTTGGACTTGATCTGTTTTGTATTATAGTCCTTTTGCATAACCCAAGTGCTCTTTAGCTTCAGGAAATAAACTGATGGTCAGACATTTTCCTTCAGGATTGTCTCGTATAATTGATCGTTCCATCAAGTCGTCCAGGTCCTGAAGCAGCAAAGCAGCCCCAGACCTTCACACAACCACCACCGTGTTTGACGCTATGTTAGCTTTATACCAGATGTAACAGCACTCAAGTTTTTTCTTGTCAGTCCAAATGTGAGATGAGCCTTTGTGTTCTTTTTGGCAGCAGTAGTTTTCTCATTGGAACTGTCCCATGGATGCCATTATCGCCCAGTGTGTTTCTTACTGATGAATCATGAATACTGAACGTACCTGAAGCAAGTGAGGCCTGCAGGTCTTTATATGTTGTTCTAGGTTCTTTTATAACCTCACGGATGAGCCGTTGATGCTGAGTTGTTGAGGCCAACCACTCCTGGGAAGGTTCTTCACTGTTTCAACTTCTATCCATTTGTGGATAATGGCTCTCACTTCACTAGAGTCCTAATGCCTTAGAAATGGCTTTGAAACCCTATTCAAACTGATAGATGCCAATAAAAAAGTGTGACAAATACGCAAAAATCTAAAAAAAATCAACAAGGGATGATGTCTGTCGGATGATGAGTGGAATCAGGATGCACCTGAGCTCAATTCTGAATGGCATGGCAAAGGCTTTGAATACCTTTGTACACGTTTTATATATATATATATATATTTCATTTTGTCATTATAGAAGATTGTGTGTAGTTTAAGGTGAAAAATAAATTTAATCCATTTTAAAATAACATGACAAAATGTGGAAAGTGAAGCACTGTGAATACTTCCTGGATACACTATATATATATGTATATATATGTGTGTGTGTGTGTATTAACTCATGACTTTCTCCCCAAAACTCAGATTCTCAGTAAAGGAAAAATCATAAATGCTGGGCGCATGGATATAACTGGTCAGCTGGTCACCAACATTGGGTTGTTGGTAACACCAGAGATGATGCCGTCGTTTCGTGTTGTGGCGTACTACACTATTCCCTGGATGGGAGGAGAGGAGGTGGTGTCAGACTCCATCTGGATAGATGTGGTGGATTCCTGTCTTGGAGGGGTGAGTCCTCACCTCAGTATCACAGGTAGCAGTTAGATGAGGGCAGATGAGACTCAGAAGGTACAGTGTTTACCAGGTGGAGAGTGGTTAAAACCCTGGCTCCTTCAGTCTGCGTGTCAAAGTATCCTTGGGCATGATACTGAATCCCCAGTTACCCCAGGTGCATTCATTGGCCATTATCAAACTTAGTCTTAAGTTATGATTAGCCAGCATTTTTGTTTCACTGCATTCTTAAATGTGTCTGATAACAAGAAAACCAAAAATGAAAAATTAAAATTGGTTCTTTCCTTAGTCTTTTGTTTATGGTTTTGTTTGCGTTCTTTTTGCTTTCATTCTCTGCTGTAGCTCACAGTGGGGCCAGTGGACGGCATACCCAGAGACTACCTTCCTGGGAAGATGTTTCGCTTTAAGATCAGAGGTGACCCGGGGGCAAAGGTCAGCCTGGTGGCTGTGGACAACGCTGTGTATCTTCTCAGCAGGGACAGACTCACGCAAAAGAAGGTGTGTCTTTTTGAATTTGGAAAATTAGTGTTTTATAATATTGATAATAGTAAGACTGGAAGAAAAAAGACATTTCACCTTTTGTTAATGGCACCCTTTGCTCAGATTTGGGACGTGGTGGAGCACGGAGATATTGGTTGCACCCGAGGGGGAGGCCGAGATGCCAAGGGGGTATTTCAAGATGCGGGACTGCTTTACTCCTCCAGCAGTGGCTTTCAAACCCCACACAGGCAAGGTATCTATGAGCATGGAGCATCTGTGGAAAATTGAACCTTTTTAGTCCCTCTTTACCTTCATAGCAGCTGAACACCATGTTTGCACTCTGTCTGCCGCAAATCAGGCCTTTCTACATCTACTAAGGCCATTTCTTCTACAATCTGCTCATCAGTTGGGCCTTACACTGTATATTACAGTGCTGTCCATTAAGCATGGGCTTAGCTAAAAGTTAGTATACTCACAGTGACTTAAAACTTCATGTAGCTCTGGCTAACATAACAGAAGACGAGTAAGATTTATACAAATCCAGTTCCATAAAGGCTGGGACACTGCGCTAAATCTACATAAAAACTGAATGTAATGATTCGGAAGTCACCAGAACCCATATTTTATTCACAATGGAACAAATGAAATGTTGGGTTTATGAGGTTTGCAAATCATTGCATTTTTATTTATATTTTACACGGTATCGCAACTGTTTTGAAATTGGGGTATAACTGGCAGGTAGTTTCAGTTTGTTATATTAAGTGTAGCAGGCATCCATTTATATTTAAGTTGACCTGTCCCCTTATATATCTTGATGAATTCAATTACACCCATACAACGCAATAAACTTCAGTGCAGTTACAGCACAGGTCAGCTGATCACAAGAAAAAAATATTATGAAGGTCACAACACACATTTTTGTGTCTTATTCTTCTCCCCGTGTTACACCACCATGCCAGATGTAAGGGTCCCAACACTTCACAAGTCCCACTTTAAACCCTGATTATGTATACAAAGGTTAATAGTGTTAGTCTACTCTTCTTGCCCCAGCCTTGCAGTGTCCAGGCAGTGCCAGAAGGCGGCGATCTGCTGAACTGTTGCGACGTAAAGCACAGCTGGGTGAGTGCTGTCTGTTTTGTTTTTTTTAAGTCTGAGATTTAGGCTGAGATTAGCTTGTACAAAATGTGTGTGCAGATCAGCTCTGCTTTCTATGCTTTTCCACCTTGTAACATTAGTGTGAAATTTATGGCATCAAATAAATAATTTGATTAATTTAAGAGAAGGTGAGTTTCATTAAATGTTATGGTTAAACAGCAGATGTAGGGCAACACTGTCGCGAACAAGTTTATTATACACACTTGCCTGTCTTGTCTTCATGAGAAAAATCTTTTTTTGTGTTTTTTTTTGTGTTTACACTACATACTTTTGCATTTAGTGATATAAAGGAACAGACTAATAAAGAGTGTTTTATTTGAAATGTTTCTTTTTGCTGCTACTACAAAAGGAGTCACAGAGAGTGCAACCAAAGTGTTACTTGTAAGCTATGGTCCCTCTGACTGTACTTCTGCAGCAGCCTGGAGGCACATAAACAGTTTTTAAATGCTTGCAAAAAGTAAAAAATTAGTTAACATTTGAAACCGCTAGCTAAACACACACAGACACGCACACAGCTAAACATAATTAACAAATATTTGAACTTCACGGAAACTTAAATATCATTAAATCTAAATATATTACAAGCAATGGTTGAGTGGATTTAATGGGGAACTCTTTATTATGGACAATTAACGTGGTTAGCTAACGGTACCGGACAAATAGTTAATGTGAACGTAATCAGTGTAATCATTAGGAGTAAGTGATATGCTGGAAGTATTCCAGATCCATGTGTTACTGATGCAGGGTTTTTTCAACACTAATAGACTTTTAGAATTTGGCATTTTATTAACACAGAAATAACAAAATACAGAGTATCATATAACTGGTGCTAATGACCCTGCTGGTTACCTCTCTTCCACCCCTCTGCCTCCAGAGAGTCACTACAAAGAGAAGCTGCAGTATCGTTGCTGTAAAGATGGCCTTCGGGAGATCCCGATGCCGTACTCTTGCACACGACGCTCCCTCTACATCACTGAGGGATGGGAGTGCATCCGGGCTTTCCGCTATTGCTGTGCCACATTCAGGGACCAGCCGATTGACACGGAGATTCCTACGACACCGCCGCCCACTACAACACCTGTTCCCACCATCGCTGCTGCTCGAACTATTACGCCACATAGGAGAATACCACTCTCGCGAGAGAACTTTCGTAATTTCTATACTTCATTCTCATCAATTTGGCATTCATACCTTTGATTTTAGCTCGACATGTCAAAGCTTTTTACATTTATTTATAATTTAGCAGAATAACAATAAAATTGGTAATCAAAAATAGTTAATAAGTTCATATTATGATTTAAAGAGCCACATTTCTAGATTTGGCACAAATCTAAAACATTGGGTCCTCTCAAATCAGCTTAAGGACGTTGACCTCTGCTAGCTTACTGGCTCATGGCTCAGTGCCACCTGTGAAACATCCAGAGAGGGCACCTTTTTTTTTAACAAAGATTCAGGAACCTGAACTCTGAAGCCTGTCATTTATTAAATATTACTGCTGTCAGTGTAACGATTGTAAAACAACTTCAGAACGTAAACATATAACCTCTATTTTAATGTATTATTTTTAAACAAATTAATGTGCACAGTATCCTTGGCCTTGTGTTTTTCTCTGAGACACAGGCGATCCAAACATAACAATACAAGTTAGTTCCCTGCTATTTTAAATGCCAGAACTCAATCCCCCTTCTACTTAGCGCCATTTGGCCAGAAGTGCCACTTAATATAAAAATTTTATATGAAATAGTGTAAAAATGCTCACCCTAAGACAGCTGGGATAGGCCCCAGCCCCCCCGCGACCCTGAAAAGGATAAGCGAATGAGGAGAATGGATGGATGGATAGTGTCAAACTGCAAGAGCACGACATGCTGTCAATGAAAAAAAAACGAATAAATATTCCATATCAAAAATTCCATGTCAGCTTAAGAAAACAGTCTGCTTGACATTTACTGCTGAAGTCAACACCAGTAAAAGCTAAAAGCCTACACTTTAATCACATCTTGATTGTTTGATTAACAGTCTGCTGTGGTGTTGTCTAAAACACTATGTGCATAACTGTTTGAATATATTCAAATATTACAGATTGGAGATATCCTCCACCACCTGGACCACCTGGACCACCTGAATTTGACGGAAGGTATGTGTTGCGTGGACTTCCCGGCCAGCCTGGACCAATTGGGCATGACGTGTACCTTCAGACAAATGCGAGGAAAACAGAGGAAGAAGATCTGGTGCTGAGGTCAGTTGCAAAAGAGATCATCGAAGAAGAGGAAGAGGAAGAAGAGTATACGGATGAGGCTGACGTCTATCTGCGTTCCAAGTTCTACGAGTCTTGGATGTGGATGGATGTTAACCTGCCCAATCAGGCAGATATAGATGGGTGAGTAAATGATTAGACCAGAGGCTACATCTAATGAAGAAAAGTCTGATTGGTTAGTTAGTAACTTGGTTGTTTCAGGACATGCAATTAAACCATTGTTGAATACATGTGTCATAAAGTATTACTTGTCCAGATGCTTTAATATCATGTGAGTTCCAGTGGGAACAAGCTGAACTCAAGTTCAGTGGGTTCATTTGACTGCGGTGTACACTCTACTAGTAGTGTGTGACTCAGTTTGTTAAAGATCGTGATTCATTGCAGGAACACAGTACTTCATATCCATTGACTTTTAAAGACTTTTATTGTACCTCACAATATAAAGGTCCTTGAGGCAACTACTATTGTGTTTTGATGCGATATAATAAATCAAATTGAACTGAACTGAACTAACAGACTTCTAAACATGTATTGCCACAACACTTAAATGTTCGCAGTAGTTGAAAAGTTGCTGTTCTTCTGACAACATCCACAGATAAAAGGACTAATTAGGTGGATCATCGCCCACTGATTTGTCTCAATCTGCCTATGTCTGATAAAAGAAAAAAAACAATTTTTTTAAGCGAGTGGGATCGTGCTGTTTGGTCAGTGATAACAGCAAAATAAACAGTTCTAAGTGCAGAAAACATGGACACAGGATCATTCTGTGTTTCGTCATCCTGACCATCGGTGTGTGCATACACTCCCAATGTAGTAACACAAATTCCAGCGCTGTATCTGTGTCGCGCTCGCACTGTGAAAAGCAGCTGCTAGTGTCTAGAACCAAGTTAATGTTTTACAAATTGTTTGCTGAAACTTCAGAAACCTCCAGTGCAGTTTAATGGAGAAAAAAGAGAGTGAGACAGAGAACAAGAGTAAGAAATGTCTTTTTTTTTTTTTTTACTGCGCATTATTATACCTTAATCGTAAATCATATAATAGTAAACTGGTAGTTAATGAATTGTTAGTGGCTAGTTATGTTTCAGTTAACAATGATAATTAATGTTCACAGGTGATTAGTAATATTTAATTTATGTTAATTTATTAGTCATTGCATTATTTTATTATATATGGCATAATGTTTGGTGTCCTAGGTGGTTTATAAATAAATCACAGTCTAATGACATTTCCGCAAAATAAAATTCAGTGTACTCCATTATTCATTAGTTAATCATTAACACGTTATTCTTCTGAAATAAAGGTTTCATGATAGATCAGATCAGAATCAAACTAATGGAATGGATTACCAACTAGTAATTAAACAGTGATTTGTTGTTTGTTAACAGTAAAAAAACAAACAACAAAAAAAGAAAAACTTTACTTAAAATTCAATTGCACAAAATACACAAAACTGTTCTGTGTATTAACTGTGTGGTTTTTAAAAAATCTTACTTTAAATATATATTTAGACAACTATACTGTACACATTTTCTGTAGAGTATGCAAGTTTTCTACATAGTATAATATAATATAGCAATTGCCTAGCTGTAGTTTTGAGCTTGGATCTAATGGCAGATAAAAACAAACAAACATGGATTTGATCAACAGGTTGGCCTCATTGACCATGGGGGACCCCTTACCTGATAGCATCACAGAATGGGGCCTTCTGGCTGTCAGTGCATCACCCCAAACAGGTAAGATGACAGTGAACTGGGAATCAAGGTGCTTAATCAATTAGGGGCTCAGTTTTTGGAAATGTACTTTTTTAAGAATTGATGCAGTCTGACTTTAATGGGAAACATTTTTAACCCTACAACGCCCTGTGTATCATATTTGATACATGAGTTTCTGAGACCTCTGTCTCATCAACATGATCAATACTTGCCATAATTTCAAAATGTTATGGACAAAACTCTTTTTTTTTGTGTCTAAAATTAACATTGTTGTTAACAAAAAGTTGCCAAAAATGCCCAAATGCGATACAACAAATATGTAATAAAAATATATCATACACAACATGATACAGCAAAAAATCTTTTCGTGGATTTTGTTATAAGGGTTAATAAACATCTCATTTCCCCAAAAAATCAGATTTTTCTGGCTATTTTTTGATGGGTTGGGTCTTACAGGGATAAACTTCCAGATAAAAGGTTAGTTTGTGTAATCCCAGAAAAGAAGGTTATCTAAAAATAATCATTATTTTTGCTTATGAACATGGATATATTGTTACAACAGTTTTTTTTGTAATAGAAATAATAATCAGTGTTGGGCAAGTTACTTTGAAAAAGTAATTAGTTATAGTTACTAGATACTTCTTCAAAAAAGTAACTGAGTTAGTAACTGAGTTACAATATTATAAAAGTAACTAATTACTAGGAAAAGTAACTATTGCGTTACTTTAAAAAATGTGTAACCTCTGGGCTCCAGGGTATAATCGGCCGTTTTTGACTACTTTTGGTTTGACCTCTACATTTCACCTTTACAAACTGTTTGCCTCGCCTTGTTTGGTATCATTCTTTTCAGCACAACCTCACATGTCTGAATTTACTGTTATTTTTTCATTTTGACACACTGTATTTGATCTAGAATCAGACAAAAAACATAAAATCCGAGAAGAAAAAAGTTATGTTTTTTACTGTAACGACCACAAACATGTTTAACGAATCATTTTCATAACTTGAAATTCAAATATAAATTGTAAATTTTAAAAACCTATGCACAAGTTTTGCAAACAACAAAGTTACATGCAGC
>VVHJ01043860.1:0-10647 GCA_015107715.1 Tylochromis polylepis | reverse complement strand
AACATCAACAGCAATAATCACAACACGGCGCACATACAGATGCAAGAAGTTCAGATCAGATCAGGCTCTCTGTGTGTCTGAGTTGCTGGACTTTAATAGGTGCGAGGACACATCCAGGCCTTGTGTAACGTCTGGATTTTCAGTGATATAACATCAACTGTATCATCGCTTGTGTCACTGAAGGAGAATCATTCCATATCGTGAATTGTCTGTTTACAAAAAGGAGAGACACAAAAGGATGTAGAAGGTTACATAAGGATATACATGTAAGGCAGGTAACATTAAAGCAGTAATCCCTACCTTGAACAAAGGGAACACAAAGCATATTGTGTTGTAGCAGTGCTGAATGTATTTGATGCATTTTGAAAAATCCTTTTAAGCTACAGTACCATGTATCAACACCACATCGCATACAAAAGGCTCCACTGGGTCAGCTAAAGAACGTTATGAAACCACTGACCCTCAGCGTTGTGTATATGACACAAGTTCACAGTGGCTGAAAAGGCTTAATTCAGCTCAATTTCATTTAAATAGCGCAACATCAGTCGCTTTAAGATCCTTTATATTGTTAGCTAAAGACCCTTATGATCAAGCACTTGGTGACAGTGGGAAGGAAAAACCCCCTTTTAACAGGAAGATTAGCATTCAGTTCATTATTAGAGCTCCGACTCTGGCTCATTTAAGTCTCTACTTTATTTATTCTCATTAGACTCCTCCTGGGCTAAAAGCAAAAGGGAGAAGTATGTGGCTAAAAGTTATTACCTGTAACCAAGCATACTCTTTAGTAGTAACTGCAACACTTGATTCATTTTTACACTCGTTCTTGAAGACGACTAAATGCTGCTTTCCTACAGCACCAAAAAGAAGATGAATCAGTGACTCTTCTTCAATGAGTGCCGCTTCTTTGTACATTTTCCTTGCAGGAACGTAGATTGTATTTCACTGGAACAAGCAGAAGTGAAGCTCATTAGTGTAGGCCAGAGTGACCTGGTGTTGACACCCAGAACTGTGTGTTGGACAAAGCAGCCCGTTACAGGGAAAGTATTGTTTGTGACTGCCGGCAGAGGAAGCTGGCTCAGACACTATCAACGAACTTTCTGCCTTTATGTCTGGCTGGCTGATTTCCCCTTTCCTGTCCATTTTGTTAAAAATCAATGAGAAATAAGCTATTAGTGGAGTTTACTGTTCGCTGGCTCCCGGACCAGACCAAAAATAGATTTCTCGGAATGAATAACCAACCTTTTTCTCGACCCTGGGGCTATATATGGAGACACTTACCTCTGTTTAGTCGTGTCTTGGCAAGAAAAGACAGACAAGGCTGGAAGTGCAGACGGCGAGTTTGCAAATTCTTTTTTATGACACATGCTAAATCTAAATCATTCCTCCATCGAGAAAGGATAATGAAGCGCATAAAGACGTGCATACGGGACTTTTGGTCCCAACGAACAATTGTTATTGTTTTATATAACTGTGCGGAGAAATCTTCTTTTGGTTTTTCTTTTGTATTTTTAGTACTGCAGTCATTTACATTTTTTTATTTCAAGCTTTAGTTTATTTTTCCAGTTTTATAATTGATGCTTTATCTATTTTTCCATTAATAATCAAAAGCCCAACCCTCAGCTGGCAGGCTCTATAGGCACTTGTTTTGGTCTTCTTTTGCATGCTGACACTTGATTCCCATTATTGGGGTCATTTCACTCAGTTACAGGTTATAGTAATATCTGACATAACATTTCCCTCCCCATTTCTATCCCGGACAGAAAACATATCACATGTATGTTTAAAAAGCTTCGAAATCTAAAGTCAAAGTATAAACTATGAGAGTAATTAAGAGAGGGGGGGGGGGTGTCCTTAATTATCTCATATGCTGTGCTTTTTACTTATTTTACTTGCACTCTACTTATATTTGATATGTAAATACTGACAACCTGCTAAAATTTACATTTAAACTGAGCATCAGGAAGGGGAAGTGACTCTGAATGTGGCGTGGTTCTTGGTGCTAAATGGGCCGTTACTGAGTATCTCAGAAACTGTTGATCTCCTGTGATTTTTACACACAGCCATCTGTAGGCCAGTGTTTGCCAACCTTTTGGAGCCACGGCACATATTTCACATTAGAAAAATCACACGGCACACCACCAAACAAAAATGTCACAAAAAGCATATTGATCATTTTTCCCCACGCAGCAGGCAGAGTTTGGGCTCGGTTTGTCCCCAGTAGACCTTTGTTGCTTTCTTCTGACCACTACTCATGCTAGGGCCTTCATCTGGGTCGCAGTTTTCTCCAGGACCCAGGTCAGACTGACTACTTTTACTTTTCAGATATTTATCTATTGCTATTACGCGCTGCGTCGTCTCACTCACAGCATGACTATTATGTCATTTCTTCTTCGTCTTCTTTTGTTTTACTGGCAGTTGGCAACCCATTTAATTAGAGCAGGTAGTTGTACTGCCCTCTAGTGGAAGAGAATGTAATTGTTCTGCCCGTTACTCACGCCGGTCACTTAGAGTACCAAACAGGTGGAACTAGATAATCTTCCACGGCACACCTGATCATTTCTCACAGCACACAGCGGTTGGGAAACACCGCTCTAGTTTATAGATAATGGTCCAACAAAAAAATTAAAAGCAAATCTTTGGGAAACAAATCTGCAGCAACTGTGTGACGCTGCCATGTCGATAAGGACCAAAATCTCCGAGGAATGTCTCCAGCACCTTATTGAATCTGTTTCCCCAAAGAATTAAGGTAGCGCTGAAGTTAAAAGGGGCTCCGACCTGGTACCAGCGAGGTGTACCTAATAATGTGGTTTACAAGATACAATAATAAAACCAAAAATTAGTAGTCATAAAAAGGAATTTAAGTAATGGTCATACAACAACACAATAATATTCTGCTAACAATAGGAATACAGCAGTACATTTTGATGGTAACATTGCTGTATACTTTTTGTCTCTAATAAATAGACAAAACTAACGAAAACCTTATTCTTCTGTAAAAACCCCAGAATTAGATTAAAAATAAACAAGCCTGTTTATTCACTGATAACAAGCCGATATGTGGATTTGCGCAGCAGCCACACTGTTTTGTACCTTACTTAAATAACGGACACGAATACGGTCCAGATTCTGGAAAGCACCGAAGGGCAGCCTTTTACATATGAAGGGCCTGTTGACCCAAAAATCAGCACTGTCAAAATGTTCTCACTTTAGGGGATCTTCTGTTATTGTGAGAATGTCTGGTTCTCCTTTACAACCACTGAAATGCACTAACACACTGCCCTTCACCCCACGCAGACACATTCTCACACCCCGGATGACCACAGAGTGTTGGGCAGTAATTCAGTCACAAACGTTGCTCATTTCTGAGGAAGTAAAGCCAGGAGGAAAAATCTGAGTGGAGGAGTCTCCTCATCTACCCACATCTCATTTCATTGGCTAGAAAGAATGATGTCACAGAGTGGAAAACCCTATAAGAAGTCACACTCCCACACAGACAGCAGACAAACCGAGAGCTCATTCACTAAGAACAAGGAAGACGGCTCTGTGAACCACTTTGTACGACTCATCATGTGCAGAGGACGAGACTCGCTGCCTATCACCTGCCTTGAAAGGTGAGATGTGTGAGGATGTCTTATGAGATTTTTCTTGTTTAAACTAGAGATTACAATGTTGTCACTTGTAGAAAATACAGGCTGGAGAAATCTAACTGTAACTTTTCCTCCTTTTTCACAGGGCAAAAGAGCTGAAAGCTCTGTTTGGGAGTTTGCTACAGAAGTCAGACAGCATCACTGGGCACTCAAAGAAAAGTGACAAGCTGAGGTAAGACATTCATTCGGCCTCTCTTTTTCAGCACTTCAGTTGAATTCAAGTGAATCCTGGATGTTGTTGGAACGTTTCCTAACTACTTTGTCTCTGCTTCTGCAGGTTCAATGTTGAGGAGCCTCTTAAATGGAAGGAATCATTTGACAATCTGTTGACCAGCCCAAGTAAGTCCACCAGATCACACACACACACACACACACACACACACACGTAAATGTAAATGAAGAGGTTTTGAGCTTTCGATGAGATGTTAACTATTTCTCTCCTCTTTCTCCTGTCTCCAGATGGACTGTGTCTTTTCAGAGCGTTCCTAGTGTCAGAGTTCAGTGAGGAAAACATTGCCTTTTACTTGGCATGTGAAGACTACAAGGCAGCTAAACCTTCAAAACTGGCTAGCAAGGCAAAGAAAATCTATGATGAGTTCATCGGCTCCGACGCACCCCGTGAGGTAAATATCAGATAAGCAGAACCTTTCAAACCTTTTCTCTTATCTTGTTGTTAACTATTGATAATCAATTGGCTATTTTTTCCTTGTCCCGTGTACAGGTAAATCTCGACCACGTGACCAAAGCGACCACCAAAGAGAACATGGAGCAGCCCAGCCAGTCCTGTTTCGATCTGGCCCAATCCAAAATCTACACCCTGATGGAGAAAGACTGCTACCCTCGCTTCCTCAAATCCTCAACATACCTGGAGCTCACCAGGAAAACCAAGACGGGCTAAACGACTGGAAGATTAAAAAAAAATGATAAAACACTGCCCTACAATGCGATTACTCCTCAAAAGGACATAAGCTGACTGACGCACAGTGGAAACTGTAAAGTTTTAGATGGAATAAATACCTCAGTCCGAGGAGTTTTCGTGCCCGGTTGCGGAATGACTTTAGAGACCGGAGCTGTCCGGAGATTCCACATCGGAGTGAGAGGTGGAAGTTGCGAGGCTGTGAGGATGAACTGACACAGGCTGACCTGCAGGCAATGTCTGGCTCTTAAGGGCACACATGTACTGTACATAAAAGACTGGATGAAAGACAGAATGAAGGGGATACATTAAAAAAAATTCTGTTATGAGTTGCACAACAAAAGTACCACTGGGAGAGATACTGCTGTGTAGCATTAATGCTTATTTATTCTTTATTTATTGAAAATAAATGTTTACTAAACTAAAGTTTGCTGATTATTGAAAACTGTATGTTTTGTATTTATTTGTTATTTGCTTGTTTTATTTTTTTAAATTGTATTTTTTTTTTTTTTTTTTTTTTTTTTTTTTTTTTTTTTTTAATTTTTTTTTTTTTTTTTTTGAAGTATCTGGAGTGCTGTATGGAAAAGTAAACGCATTGAATAAAAAAATCCTGAGAGAAAGGAACTTGCTCCAGAGGAAATTCATTTGTAGAGATGGTGGTGTTTGCTAGTCGGAGTAGGAAAAAGAGAGTAGAAGGCTTGTTCGTGCTTACTGTAAATCTTACTGACTAACCCGTGTGGCCTTGTTCCACTTCACAGATAGGTGACAAGATGACCCCTCGTTTCCTCTGAGGTAACAGCCATCAGAAGATATGAGTATGTTTGTGTAAAACCAGACTAAAGGTAGGTAGCCATAAATACATGTAATAATCACCAGAGGAAATGCCCGATACAGTCACAAACACAGGAGTCAGATTAAAGGTCCAAGTGACATATAAAAGGCAGACAGTCATTAGCAGTATGCACACAGATGTAAACACACACACAACTGAATTATTTTGTCCTAAATCCACTGACGTCCACACTGACGTCCACAGTATAACTATCACAAGTCCAGTCATTTTTTCCCATTCAAAGTTACGAGGCTACATCCAGGTTTTTCAAAAGAGGTTTTCATTTTGTATTTAAAAAAAGAAAAACACACACACACGCACAAAATCAAAGTTTCCTATGACCACTTTTTCAAAATTTGCCTGAACTTGAAATACGCTCAAAAACCCGGAAAATAAAAATAAGAAAACGGCAGCTAAACAGCTGTTTTTAATGTATTTTTATGAGGTTTATTCCCAACAGCTGACCTCTGTTTCTTTTTCTGTTGCCACGGTCACGCACACAGGAGACTCTAAGAAGTGAAAGCCTGTTCTGAGAAAACTGGGCAAACTCCAAAACTGTAGAAAAAGTAGCTGCAGGCAGCAGCCAGTTCACTTTAGCTCTTCCCACCTTGCCAGGGAGAGAAACCGTCTCACACAAAATGTCGCCTTGTGTTTTTTTACATTTTGTGAATTTTTAAAAAATGGATTAAAATATGCTAATGAACTTAGGAGGTTCTACAAGGTGGATTTTGCTGTTTAAACAGAGACGAGCTGTTTATGTTTCCCATGCTAAGCTAGGCTACCCAGCTGTACACTGCAGTTTATAGTTAGAATACCCATATGAAAGCAGCGTTAAACTCCTTGTCTATGTAAAGCTAAAAGGCATACACTCCTATGTTGAGATGTGAAGATCATCCTATCTGCATACTGATAGATGTAGCTATATCCAGTGGCTAGCTTAGCATAAAGGCTGTAAAAAAGATGAAAAAAATCAAGCCTGGCTCTTTCAAAATGTACTAAATTAACACGTACATATACAGTCATTGTTTAACGATTAAACAATCACGTAGTGCTATGTTTAGCATTTAAGAGAGTGGTATCAACAGTCATTACAGGAAACATCAGATTTCAGCAAGCTCCGGAAGTCAAGCTGACCTATTTAAGTAAACGAGACAAGGGCTTCGATTTAAATTTGAAAGATCAGGAAATTTCTTGTATAAAGTCAACAATCCAATAAACTCTAGTGATATCCCAAAATGTTGGACTGTTGTTTAAAGGTTAACAGATTTACAAGTGTGTCAACAGGCAGATTAGGTTTTCATTAAAGGTTGGAAGCTAAATGTAATAAAATGCTAAGCCCATAACTGACAGGAAATGTGTTTGTGTCCAAAACATGAGTCCATTTTCCCGGGAAACATCTGTGTGATGGATGGTCACCATGGATACAGCAGCTACCTACCGTGCACCTCCACAGGCAGGTTTGTTTACTAGCCCTACCTTAGGGGCAGCTGAGCCCGTGAGTCATAAAAGCCTCCCCTCCCTTCAGTAAATCAGGCTCCTCCTTTCATACCGCTGCCATCCATCAGCGCCACCTCCTCTCCCCTTCCTACACTGTCCTGCTGAAACAAACGACTCCCGTTCAAACACTCAGCAACTAAAACGCTGAGGGTGAAGTCATTAACACCACTCTGACACTCACGGAAAATGACGGCGGCCATCTCTCCGCTCCATCCCTCTTTTTCTGTGTCATTTCCACCCAGAAGTGACGAGTAAAAAGGGGCCTCCTCTGTGCCTCGGCATACAGTAATTGAGATTAAGTGGAGAAAAACTCATTTGTTTTTCGGTCTCTGTAAACTCAAAACACTGCCGTCTTAATTTCAGGGAACAGATGGACATCATTTTTAACTGTTGCTCATGCTGTAACACGTCAGCTTACCTACATACAGTATTCAGCGGTATTAATCAATTTGAATTCAACCTTATGGACGATATTTTGCCGGGTGGACAATCATGATTCATATCTAATTTAAAAAATCTAATAATTATAGTCGAAGAAGTATAAGGAGAGCCGATAAGGTAGATGCATATGGGCCGGTGGGACTTTTTAAGATGTTTTGGGAAATTATAAGAATAAAGAGTGTTCTGTGAAAAAAGAATGAATGAAAAAAATCTGTAATCAACACAGAGAGAGAGGTTTTCATTATTTTAACGCATTCGGGTAAATACAAGAGATACAACAAAAAAACTAGAACTTTAAGTGACAAATTTCTGGCTATAACTGATACAGTGTGGAATACGTGTGTGACCCAATCAATACATTTTTGTGCCATTTGTTTGACTGCATCTAGATGGGTGTACAAAGAAAGTTAAGGTGAATCATGCTGTATTAAATGAAAGCCAGAAATGCCTCTATGCCTCAAATCATTTTTTTCTTTAGTGACGATAAATGAGTAACCGTCAGTGACACTGAAAGTTGTAGGGCCTGTTTCAGTAACTCTAGATTGTGCTGGGTACCATTAACATGATCGTAATCTATTACGCAGAGTGCTATAGAGTGTGTGTGTGTGTGTGTGTGTGAGAGAGAGAGAGAGAGACTGCGTGTGTGGTATTTCTTTGCCTGTTCCTGTGTTTGTTTGTTTCTGCTCGTCTGTGGCCAGATTTTGACAGATTATGATTGCGTCACAAGTTTGCAAGAAGCACTTAGGAAACTTTACAGCTGTGGGTGTCGAGAAGAAGAAAAAAAAAAAAAGCTAATGATGAAGATGGGTGTAGTCTCAGAAATCATTAGCTGGTGTCATCTGTACTTAATTTCTATTTTAGAAATCTGAAACCAACTAAAGCGGTTCAATAAATGTAAAATAAATCAATCAGTAGAAAGCAAAGAAGAAGTAGAAGAGCAAAGAAGCCTAAAATATTACTGGTAGAAGTCGAATCCATTCAAATATCAATAGTTTTGATATTAATGCTGGTATTGGTATCAGATCGATACTAGCGCGATAGGATCGATACTTTGTTTCTAGTCGCTACTTTCAGTATGTAGGCCACTGAATTGTGTTAATTAAATTATTTTTTGGATATAAAAAAAATATACCTCAAATGTGCACTATGAAATCTGTAGCCTATAGCAGATTTAATTTAAGCAGATTTAACATTTACACTCCAGCTCTTCAACAAACCAAGTTTCACAGCACATGGAAAGCTGAGAGGCGTGTTTTGGTGTAATAACAAATTACTGTGGAAGGTAAAAATCCCAGTGATTCAGGGGTCATCAAAATGTGTTCAGAATTTTCAAATTAACCACTATTCGCCTCGTAAATCATGACACACTGTTCTCCCCTACATTAGCTGGCTTTATAGGTTAAAAATATCGGCACTGGTATCGGCAATGCTGGCCTTGTATTTGCTCGGTATCGGATCAGTTCCGAAATTTGCAGTATCGCACAACGCTAGTTACCGGAGCAGGCAGCTCAGATTGTTCTGGAAACAAAAGTGGAGGTTTATGCCAACCAGTTCAAAATAATGCGAGACAGATAATAATAATAATGATAATGAGACAGAGCTGAGAAGATCTTAAGGGCAGAGGTTTTAGTTTTCCAATAAAGTGTTGTCAAGTTAAGTTTAAAAAAAAAAAAAGAAAACAAAGGTCCCCCTATTATTTGATTAGCAATTTGATTAAAAAAACAAACAGTTTCTTTACCTGGTTAGAGAGACATCTACCATTCATCAAAGAAATGACCTGAGCACGATTTTAATTGTAAAAAGCCCATCCTCAGGTAAGCTAATACACTCTCAGAGTTAAGAGAAGCTCAGAAAATCATTTTCAGTGTAATAATGTAGAAAGCATGTCAAAATTAGATTTATCATTCTCCACAGCCCGTAATCGATCCATCCATCATCCATTTTATTCCGCTTATCCATTTCAGGGCCGTGATGGGTGGAGGGGGCCGAAGCCTATCCAGGCAGGATACACCCCGGACAGGTCACTAATCTGGCGAGGGAAGCGACCTTGACCAAAACCACAGAGTGCAGGGGTAAATCTTTCTCTCTCTCTTTCTTTGGTCACAAAATGTAGCCGCTCTGATCCCCACAAATCCGAAAGAAAACACTGCTGAAATTCACAGTGACGCATCTAGTTTTGAAATAAATCCCCCAACCAGTTTACAATTAAACAAATCATCTGAATAACACAGAGGGTTTGAAAATGGTAAATGGTTCTTATATAGTACTTTATACAACATGCATCATTCATCCATTCACACCAACTCACACGAGCACTTTTTTCTACACTCGAGTGTTTTCTGTCTAACATTCACACACACACTCATACTCTGACGAACGCATGGGTGAGCAACTTGGGGTTCAGTATCTTATCCCAGGGACACTCGAGCATGCAGACCAGAGACTGGAGGGAGACTCAGGGATCAAGCCACCAATCTTCCAAGTAGTAGATGGCCTGCTCTGCCTCCTGAGCTACAGCTGCCCCCCGCTCCAAACCGGACATCATTAACTGCGAAACCAAAACTTGATATCATCTCGTGATTGGGGTCGCTCCATCTGTGACCCCGGACCCCAATTTTCACAGCAAACTCAATTCTGAACTTTGCATTTATTTTAAAGTTAATACCACACCTCTGACAGTTTGTGAATGTGATTTTGATGGTTTTCAGGCAGTCGTGTTGGCAAAATCTTCCCACCATCTCCTCAGTGCATCTGAGGAACTGCAGTGGAAAAGTTAAATAATAAAAATAACACCGTATTTTGCACATTTTCCTGTACATTCATTCTATTTCAAGTGTATTATTGTACAATCTACTGTACAATATTAAGCGCCTTGAGGCGACTATTGTTGTGATTTGGTGCTATATAAATAAAATTGAATTGAATTGAATTGTATGATAGTCTTTCCTGTGTTTTTCAAAATTGTTTCTCTCCTCTAATCTTTGATTCCTGATGAGATATTATTAAAAAAAATAAAGCTGTTATCCTTATTATTTCTGTAAAATAAAACATGCATGATGAGTGCAACGGTAAGAATGAAATGGTAAGAACAAAGATTGCAGTGTGAAAAGTTTGGAAGAATGAAAACGGCCCAGCTCATCGGTGCACAGATAGAGAGAAGCCATCAATATTAAGATAAACATTTGGTTCACTACCAGTGATGGGAGTAACGGCGTTATTAGTAACGGCGTTACTTTTTTCAGTAATTAGTAATCTAACTAATTACTATTCCTATCGTTACAACGCCGTTACCGTTACTAAAAAGAAAACGCGGT